>CAJQUW010015551.1:0-131157 GCA_907163375.1 Prostheceraeus crozeri | reverse complement strand
AGGAGTGGCATCGATAGCTATGGTAGTGAAACTGATAGTGTGGATGTAGACTGCTGTTGTGAGCTTAAGATTGGCTTTTTTGGGTAATCGGTGCAGTAGCACAGAATATTTTGGCTTTTTTGGATTTGAGTATCGAAATGTGGACTGATTTTGTGGATTTGAATAGCTGTGGAGGAGTGGCATCGATAGCTATGGTAGTGAAACTGATAGTGTGGATGTAGACTGTTGTTGTGAGCTTAAGTTTGGCTTTTTTGGGTAATCGGTGCAGTAGCGCAGAATATTTTGGCTTTTTTGGATTTGAGTATCGAAATGTGGACTGATTTTGTGGATTTGAATAGCTGTGCAGGAGTGGCATCGATAGCTATGGTAGTGAAACTGATAGTGTGGATGTAGACTGGTGTTGTGAGCTTAAGTTTTGGCTTTTTTGGGTAATCGGTGCAGTAGCGCAGAATATTTTGGCTTTTTTGGATTTGAGTATCGAAATGTGGACTGATTTTGTGGATTTGAATAGCTGTGGAGGAGTGGCATCGATAGCTATGGTAGTGAAACTGATAGTGTGGATGTAGACTGGTGTTGTGAGCTTAAGTTTGGCTTTTTTGGGTAATCGGTGCAGTAGCGCAGAATATTTTGGCTTTTTTGGATTTGAGTATCGAAATGTGGACTGATTTTGTGGATTTGAATAGCTGTGGAGGAGTGGCATCGATAGCTATGGTAGTGAAACTGATAGTGTGGATGGAGACTGGTGTTGTGAGCTTAAGTTTTGGCTTTTTTGGGTAATCGGTGCAGTAGCGCAGAATATTTTGGCTTTTTTGGATTTGAGTATCGAAATGTGGACTGATTTTGTGGATTTGAATAGCTGTGGAGGAGTGGCATCGATAGCTATGGCAGTGAAACTGATAGTGTGGATGCAGACTGGTGTTGTGAGCTTAAGTTTGACTTTTTTGGGTAATCGGTGCAGTAGCGCAGAATATTTTGGCTTTTTTGGATTTGAGTATCGAAATGTGGACTGATTTTGTGGATTTGAATAGCTGTGGAGGAGTGGCATCGATAGCTATGGTAGTGAAACTGATAGTATGGATGTAGACTGGTGTTGTGAGCTTAAGTTTGGCTTTTTTGGGTAATCGGTGCAGTAGCGCAGAATATTTTGGCTTTTTTGGATTTGAGTATCGAAATGTGGACTGATTTTGTGGATTTGAATAGCTGTGCAGGAGTGGCATCGATAGCTATGGTAGTGAAACTGATAGTGTGGATGTAGACTGGTGTTGTGAGCTTAAGTTTGGCTTTTTTGGGTAATCGGTGCAGTAGCACAGAATAGTTTGGCGTGGATGTAGACTGGTGTTGTGAGCTTAAGTTTGGCTTTTTTGGGTAATCGGTGCAGTAGCGCAGAATATTTTGGCTTTTTTGGATTTGAGTATCGAAATGTGGACTGATTTTGTGGATTTGAATAGCTGTGGAGGAGTGGCATCGATAGCTATGGCAGTGAAACTGATAGTGTGGATGTAGACTGGTGTTGTGAGCTTAAGTTTGGCTTTTTTGGGTAATCGGTGCAGTAGCGCAGAATATTTTGGCTTTTTTGGATTTGAGTATCGAAATGTGGACTGATTTTGTGGATTTGAATAGCTGTGGAGGAGTGGCATCGATAGCTATGTTAGTGAAACTGATAGTGTGGATGTAGACTGGTGTTGTGAGCTTAAGTTTGGCTTTTTTGGGTAATCGGTGCAGTAGCGCAGAATATTTTGGCTTTTTTGGATTTGAGTATCGAAATGTGGACTGATTTTGTGGATTTGAATAGCTGTGGAGGAGTAGCATCGATAGCTATGGTAGTGAATCTCATACTGTGGATGTAGACTGGTGTTGTGAGCTTAAGTTTGGCTTTTTTGGGTAATCGGTGTAGTAGCGCAGAAAAATTTGGCTTTTTTGGATTTGAGTATCGAAATGTGGACTGATTTTGTGGATTTGAATAGCTGTGGAGGAGTGGCATCGATAGCTATGGCAGTGAAACTGATAGTGTGGATGCAGACTGGTGTTGTGAGCTTAAGTTTTGGCTTTTTTGGGTAATCGGTGCAGTAGCGCAGAATATTTTGGCTTTTTTGGATTTGAGTATCGAAATGTGGACTGATTTTGTGGATTTAAATAGCTGTGCAGGAGTGGCATCGATAACTATGACAGTGAAACTGATAGTGTGGATGTAGACTGGTGTTATGAGCTTAAGTTTGGCTTTTTTGGGTAATCGGTGCAGTAGCGCAGAATATTTTGGCTTTTTTGGATTTGAGTATCGAAATGTGGACTGATTTTGTGGATTTGAATAGCTGTGGAGGAGTGGCATCGATAGCTATGGTAGTGAAACTGATAGTGTGGATGTAGACTGGTGTTGTGAGCTTACGTTTGGCTTTTTTGGGTAACTGGTACAGTAGCGCAGAATATTTTGGCTTTTTTGGATTTGAGTATGGAAATGTGGACTGATTTTGTGGATTTGAATAGCTGTGGAGGAGTGGCATCGATAGCTATGGTAGTGAAACTGATAGTGTGGATGTAGACTGGTGTTGTGAGCTTAAGTTTGGCTTTTTTGGGTAATCGGTGCAGTAGCACAGAATATTTTGGCGTGGATGTAGACTGGTGTTGTGAGCTTAAGTTTGGCTTTTTTGGGTAATCGGTGCAGTAGCGCAGAATATTTTGGCTTTTTTGGATTTGAGTATCGAAATGTGGACTGATTTTGTGGATTTGAATAGCTGTGGAGGAGTGGCATCGATAGCTATGGTAGTGAAACTGATAGTGTGGATGTAGACTGGTGTTGTGAGCTTAAGTTTGGCTTTTTTGGGTAATCGGTGTAGTAGCGCAGAATATTTTGGCTTTTTTGGATTTGAGTATCGAAATGTGGACTGATTTTGTGGATTTGAATAGCTGTGCAGGAGTGGCATCGATAGCTATGGTAGTGAAACTGATAGTGTGGATGGAGACTGGTGTTGTGAGCTTAAGTTTGGCTTTTTTGGGTAATCGGTGCAGTAGCGCAGAATATTTTGGCTTTTTTGGATTCGAGTATGGAAATGTGGACTGATTTTGTGGATTTGAATAGCTGTGGAGGAGTGGCATCGATAGCTATGGTAGTGAAACTGATAGTGTGGATGTAGACTGGTGTTATGAGCTTAAGTTTGGCTTTTTTGGGTAATCGGTGCAGTAGCGCAGAATATTTTGGCTTTTTTGGATTTGAGTATCGAAATGTGGACTGATTTTGTGGATTTGAATAGCTGTGGATGAGTGGCATCGATAGCTATGGTAGTGAAACTGATAGTGTGGATGTAGACTGGTGTTGTGAGCTTAAGTTTGGCTTTTTTGGGTAACTGGTACAGTAGCGCAGAATATTTTGGCTTTTTTTGGATTTGAGTATCGAAATGTGGACTGATTTTGTGGATTTGAATAGCTGTGCAGGAGTGGCATCGATAGCTATGGTAGTGAAACTGATAGTGTGGATGTAGACTGTTGTTGTGAGCTTAAGTTTGGCTTTTTTGGGTAATCGGTGCAGTAGCGCAGAATATTTTGGCTTTTTTGGATTTGAGTATCGAAATGTGGACTGATTTTGTGGATTTGAATAGCTGTGGAGGAGTGGCATCGATAGCTATGGTAGTGAAACTGATAGTGTGGATGTAGACTGGTGTTGTGAGCTTAAGTTTGGCTTTTATGGGTAATCGGTGCAGTAGCGCAGAATATTTTGGCTTTTTTGGATTTGAGTATCGAAATGTGGACTGATTTTGTGGATTTGAATAGCTGTGGAGGAGTGGCATCGATAGCTATGGCAGTCAAACTAATAGTGTGGATGCAGACTGGTGTTGTGAGCTTAAGTTTTGGCTTTTTTGGGTATTCGGTGCAGTAGCGCAGAATATTTTGGCTTTTTTGGATTTGAGTATCGAAATGTGGACTGATTTTGTGGATTTGAATAGCTGTGGAGGAGTGGCATCGATAGCTATGGCAGTGAAACTGATAGTGTGGATGTAGACTGGTGTTGTGAGCTTAAGGTTGGCTTTTTTGGGTAATCGGTGCAGTAGCGCAGAATATTTGGGCTTTTTTGGATTTGAGTATCGAAATGTGGACTGATTTTGTGGATTTGAATAGCTGTGGAGGAGTGGCATCGATAGCTATGGTAGTGAAACTGATAGTGTGGATGTAGACTGGTGTTGTGAGCCTAAGTTTGGCGTTTTTGGGTAATCGGTGCAGTAGCACAGAATATTTTGGCGTGGATGTAGACTGGTGTTGTGAGCTTAAGTTTGGCTTTTTTGGGTAATCGGTGCAGTAGCGCAGAATATTTTGGCTTTTTTGGAAGTTTGAGTATCGAAATGTGGACTGATTTTGTGGATTTGAATAGCTGTGCAGGAGTGGCATCGATAGCTATGGTAGTGAAACTGATAGTGTGGATGTAGACTGGTGTTGTGAGCCTAAGTTTGGCGTTTGAGGGTAATCGGTGTAGTAGCGCAGAATATTTTGGCTTTTTTGGATTTGAGTATCGAAATGTGGACTGATTTTGTGGATTTGAATATCTGTGGAGGAGTGTCATCGATAGCTATGGTAGTGAAACTGATAGTGTGGATGTAGACTAGTGTTGTGAGCTTAAGTTTGGCTGTTTTGGGTAATCGGTGCAGTAGCGCAGAATATTTTGGCTTTTTTGGATTCGAGTATGGAAATGTGGACTGATTTTGTGGATTTGAATAGCTGTGGAGGAGTGGCATCGATAGCTATGGTAGTGAAACTGATAGTGTGGATGGAGACTGGTGTTGTGAGCCTAAGTTTGGCGTTTTTGAGTAATCGGTGCAGTAGCACAGAATATTTTGGCGTGGATGTAGACTGGTGTTGTGAGCTTAAGTTTGGCTTTTTTGGGTAATCGGTGCAGTAGCGCAGAATATTTTGCCTTTTTTGGATTTGAGTATGGAAATGTGGACTGATTTTGTGGATTTGAACAGCAGTGGAGGAGTGGCATCGATAGCTATGGTAGTGAAACTGATAGTGTGGATGTAGACTGGTGTTGTGAGCTTAAGTTTGGCTTTTTTGGGTAATCGGTGCAGTAGCGCAGAATATTTTGCCTTTTTGGATTTGAGTATGGAAATGTGGACTGATTTTGTGTATTTGAATAGCTGTGGAGGAGTGGCATCGATAGCTATGGTAGTGAAACTGATAGTGTGGATGGAGACTGGTGTTGTGAGCTTAAGTTTGGCTTTTTTGGGTAATCGGTGCAGTAGCGCAGAATATTTTGGCTTTTTTTGGATTTGAGTATCGAAATGTGGACTGATTTTGTGGATTTGAATAGCTGTGCAGGAGTGGCATCGATAGCTATGGTAGTGAAACTGATAGTGTGGATGTAGACTGGTGTTGTGAGCTTAAGTTTGGCTTTTTTGGGTAATCGGTGCAGTAGCGCAGAATATTTTGGCTTTTTTTGATTTGAGTATCGAAATGTGGACTGATTTTGTGGATTTGAATAGCTGTGGAGGAGTGGCATCGATAGCTATGGTAGTGAAACTGATAGTGTGGATGTAGACTGGTGTTGTGAGCTTAAGTTTGGCTTTTTTGGGTAATCGGTGCAGTAGCGCAGAATATTTTGGCTTTTTTGGATTTAAGTATCGAAATGTGGACTGATTTTGTGGATTTGAATAGCTGTGCAGGAGTGGCATCGATAGCTATGGTAGTGAAACTGATAGTGTGGATGTAGACTGGTGTTGTGAGCTTACGTTTGGCTTTTTTGGGTAACTGGTACAGTAGCGCAGAATATTTTGGCTTTTTTGGATTTGAGTATCGAAATGTGGACTGATTTTGTGGATTTGAATAGCTGTGCAGGAGTGGCATCGATAGCTATGGTAGTGAAACTGATAGTGTGGATGTAGACTGGTGTTGTGAGCCTAAGTTTGGCGTTTTTGGGTAATCGGTGCAGTAGCACAGAATATTTTGGCGTGGATGTAGACTGGTGTTGTGAGCTTAAGTTTGGCTTTTTTGGGTAATCGGTGCAGTAGCGCAGAATATTTTGGCTTTTTTGGATTTGAGTATCGAAATGTGGACTGATTTTGTGGATTTGAATAGCTGTGCAGGAGTGGCATCGATAGCTATGGTAGTGAAACTGATAGTGTGGATGTAGACTGGTGTTGTGAGCCTAAGTTTGGCGTTTTTGGGTAATCGGTGTAGTAGCGCAGAATATTTTGGCTTTTTTGGATTTGAGTATCGAAATGTGGACTGATTTTGTGGATTTGAATAGCTGTGGAGGAGTGGCATCGATAGCTATGGTAGTGAAACTGATAGTGTGGATGGAGACTGGTGTTGTGAGCCTAAGTTTGGCGTTTTTGAGTAATCGGTGCAGTAGCACAGAATATTTTGGCGTGGATGTAGACTGGTGTTGTGAGCTTAAGTTTGGCTTTTTTGGGTAATCGGTGCAGTAGCGCAGAATATTTTGCCTTTTTTGGATTTGAGTATGGAAATGTGGACTGATTTTGTGGATTTGAATAGCTGTGGAGGAGTGGCATCGATAGCTATGGTAGTGAAACTGATAGTGTGGATGGAGACTGGTGTTGTGAGCTTAAGTTTGGCTTTTTTGGGTAATCGGTGCAGTAGCGCAGAATATTTTGCCTTTTTTGGATTTGAGTATGGAAATGTGGACTGATTTTGTGTATTTGAATAGCTGTGGAGGAGTGGCATCGATAGCTATGGTAGTGAAACTGATAGTGTGGATGGAGACTGGTGTTGTGAGCTTAAGTTTGGCTTTTTTGGGTAATCGGTGCAGTAGCGCAGAATATTTTGGCTTTTTTGGATTTGAGTATGGAAATGTGGACTGATTTTGTGGATTTGAATAGCTGTGGAGGAGTGGCATCGATAGCTATGGTAGTGAAACTGATAGTGTGGATGTAGACTGGTGTTGTGAGCCTAAGTTTGGCGTTTTTGGGTAATCGGTGTAGTAGCGCAGAATATTTTGGCTTTTTTGGATTTGAGTATCGAAATGTGGACTGATTTTGTGGATTTGAATAGCTGTGGAGGAGTGGCATCGATAGCTATGGTAGTGAAACTGATAGTGTGGATGTAGACTGGTGTTGTGAGCTTAAGTTTGGCTTTTTTGGGTAATCGGTGCAGTAGCGCAGAATATTTTGGCTTTTTTGGATTTAAGTATCGAAATGTGGACTGATTTTGTGGATTTGAATAGCTGTGCAGGAGTGGCATCGATAGCTATGGTAGTGAAACTGATAGTGTGGATGTAGACTGGTGTTGTGAGCTTACGTTTGGCTTTTTTGGGTAACTGGTACAGTAGCGCAGAATATTTTGGCTTTTTTGGATTTGAGTATCGAAATGTGGACTGATTTTGTGGATTTGAATAGCTGTGCAGGAGTGGCATCGATAGCTATGGTAGTGAAACTGATAGTGTGGATGTAGACTGGTGTTGTGAGCCTAAGTTTGGCGTTTTTGGGTAATCGGTGCAGTAGCACAGAATATTTTGGCGTGGATGTAGACTGGTGTTGTGAGCTTAAGTTTGGCTTTTTTGGGTAATCTTTTTTGGATTTGAGTATCGAAATGTGGACTGATTTTGTGGATTTGAATAGCTGTGGAGGAGTGGCATCGATAGCTATGGTAGTGAAACTGATAGTGTGGATGTAGACTGGTGTTGTGAGCTTAAGTTTGGCTTTTTTGGGTAATCGGTGTAGTAGCGCAGAATATTTTGGCTTTTTTGGATTTGAGTATCGAAATGTGGACTGATTTTGTGGATTTGAATAGCTGTGGAGGAGTGGCATCGATAGCTATGGTAGTGAAACTGATAGTGTGGATGTAGACTGGTGTTGTGAGCTTAAGTTTGGCTTTTTTGGGTAATCGGTGCAGTAGCGCAGAATATTTTGGCTTTTTTGGATTTGAGTATCGAAATGTGGACTGATTTTGTGGATTTGAATAGCAGTGGAGGAGTGGCATCGATAGCTATGGTAATGAAACTGATAGTGTGGATGTAGACTGGTGTTGTGAGCTTACGTTTGGCTTTTTTGGGTAATCGGTGCAGTAGCGCAGAATATTTTGGCTTTTTTGGATTTGAGTATCGAAATGTGGACTGATTTTGTGGATTTGAATAGCTATGGAGGAGTTGCATCGATAGCTATGGTAGTGAAACTGATAGTGTGGATGCAGACTGGTGTTGTGAGCTTAAGTTTGGCTTTTTTGGGTAATCGGTGCAGTAGCGCAGAATACTTTGGCTTTTTTGGATTTGAGTATCGAAATGTGGACTGATTTTGTGGATTTGAATAGCTATGGAGGAGTTGCATCGATAGCTATGGTAGTGAAACTGATAGTGTGGATGTAGACTGGTGTTGTGAGCTTAAGTTTGGCTTTTTTGGGTAATCGGTGCAGTAGCGCAGAATATTTTGGCTTTTTTGGATTTGAGTATCGAAATGTGGACTGATTTTGTGGATTTGAATAGCTGTGGAGGAGTGGCATCGATAGCTATGGTAGTGAAACTGATAGTGTGGATGTAGACTGGTGTTGTGAGCTTAAGTTTGGCTTTTTTGGGTAATCGGTGCAGTAGCGCAGAATATTTTGGCTTTTTTGGATTTGAGTATCGAAATGTGGACTGATTTTGTGGATTTGAATAGCTGTGGAGGAGTGGCATCGATAGCTATGGCAGTGAAACTGATAGTGTGGATGCAGACTGGTGTTGTGAGCTTAAGTTTGGCTTTTTTGGGTAATCGGTGCAGTAGCGCAGAATATTTTGGCTTTTTTGGATTTGAGTATCGAAATGTGGACTGATTTTGTGGATTTGAATAGCTGTGGAGGAGTGGCATCGATAGCTATGGTAGTGAAACTGATAGTGTGGATGCAGACTGGTGTTGTGAGCTTAAGTTTGGCTTTTTTGGGTAATCGGTGCAGTAGCGCAGAATATTTTGGCTTTTTTGGATTTGAGTATCGAAATGTGGACTGATTTTGTGGATTTGAATAGCTGTGGAGGAGTTGCATCGATAGCTATGGTAGTGAAACTGATAGTGTGGATGTAGACTGGTGTTGTGAGCTTACGTTTGGCTTTTTTGGGTAATCGGTGCAGTAGCGCAGAATATTTTGGCTTTTTTGGATTTGAGTATCGAAATGTGGACTGATTTTGTGGATTTGAATAGCTGTGGAGGAGTGGCATCGATAGCTATGGTAGTGAAACTGATAGTGTGGATGTAGAATGGTGTTGTGAGCTTAAGTTTGGCTTTTTTGGGTAATCGGTGCAGTAGCGCAGAATATTTTGGCTTTTTTGGATTTGAGTATCGAAATGTGGACTGATTTTGTGGATTTGAATAGCAGTGGAGGAGTGGCATCGATAGCTATGGTAGTGAAACTGATAGTGTGGATGTAGACTGGTGTTGTGAGCTTAAGTTTGGCTTTTTTGGGTAATCGGTGCAGTAGCGCAGAATATTTTGGCTTTTTTGGATTTGAGTATCGAAATGTGGACTGATTTTGTGGATTTGAATAGCTTGGAGGAGTGGCATCGATAGCTATGGTAGTGAAACTGATAGTGTGGATGTAGACTGGTGTTGTGAGCTTAAGTTTGGCTTTTTTGGGTAATCGGTGCAGTAGCGCAGAATATTTTGGCTTTTTTGGATTTGAGTATCGAAATGTGGACTGATTTTGTGGATTTGAATAGCTTTGGAGGAGTGGCATCGATAGCTATGGTAGTGAAACTGATAGTGTGGATGTAGACTGGTGTTGTGAGCTTAAGTTTGGCTTTTTTGGGTAATCGGTGCAGTAGCGCAGAATATTTTGGCTTTTTGGATTTGAGTATCGAAATGTGGACTGATTTTGTGGATTTGAATAGCTGTGGAGGAGTGGCATCGATAGCTATGGTAGTGAAACTGATAGTGTGGATGGAGACTGGTGTTGTGAGCTTAAGTTTGGCTTTTTTGGGTAATCGGTGCAGTAGCGCAGAATATTTTGGCTTTTCTGGATTTGAGTATGGAAATGTGGACTGATTTTGTGGATTTGAATAGCTGTGGAGGAGTGGCATCGATAGCTATGGTAGTGAAACTGATAGTGTGGATGGAGACTGGTGTTGTGAGCTTAAGTTTGGCTTTTTTGGGTAATCGGAGTGCAGTAGCGCAGAATATTTTGGCTTTTTTGGATTTGAGTATCGAAATGTGGATTGATTTTGTGGATTTGAATAGCTATGGAGGAGTTGCATCGATAGCTATGGTAGTGAAACTGATAGTGTGGATGCAGACTGGTGTTGTGAGCTTAAGTTTGGCTTTTTTGGGTAATCGGTGCAGTAGCGCAGAATATTTTGGCTTTTTTGGATTTGAGTATCGAAATGTGGACTGATTTTGTGGATTTGAATAGCTATGGAGGAGTTGCATCGATAGCTATGGTAGTGAAACTGATAGTGTGGATGTAGACTGGTGTTGTGAGCTTAAGTTTGGCTTTTTTTGGGTAATCGGTGCAGTAGCGCAGAATATTTTGGCTTTTTTGGATTTGAGTATCGAAATGTGGACTGATTTTGTGGATTTGAATAGCTGTGGAGGAGTGGCATCGATAGCTATGGTAGTGAAACTGATAGTGTGGATGTAGACTGGTGTTGTGAGCTTAAGTTTTGGCTTTTTTGGGTAATCGGTGCAGTAGCGCAGAATATTTTGGCTTTTTTGGATTTGAGTATCGAAATGTGGACTGATTTTGTGGGTTTGAATAGCTGTGGAGGAGTGGCATCGATAGCTATGGCAGTGAAACTGATAGTGTGGATGCAGACTGGTGTTGTGAGCTTACGTTTGGCTTTTTTGGGTAATCGGTGCAGTAGCGCAGAATATTTTGGGTTTTTTGGATTTGAGTATCGAAATGTGGACTGATTTTGTGGATTTGAATAGCTGTGGAGGAGTGGCATCGATAGCTATGGTAGTGAAACTGATAGTGTGGATGTAGACTGGTGTTGTGAGCTTATGTTTGGCTTTTTTGGGTAATCGGTGCAGTAGCGCAGAATATTTTGGCTTTTTTGGATTTGAGTATCGAAATGTGGACTGATTTTGTGGATAACAATAGCTGTGGAGGAGTTGCATCGATAGCTATGGTAGTGAAACTGATAGTGTGGATGTAGACTGGTGTTGTGAGCTTAAGTTTGGCTTTTTTGGGTAATCGGTGCAGTAGCGCAGAATATTTTGGCTTTTTTGGATTTGAGTATCGAAATGTGGACTGATTTTGTGGATTTGAATAGCTGTGGAGGAGTGGCATCGATAGCTATGGTAGTGAAACTGATAGTGTGGATGTAGACTGGTGTTGTGAGCTTATGTTTGGCTTTTTTGGGTAATCGGTGCAGTAGCGCAGAATATTTTGGCTTTTTTGGATTTGAGTATCGAAATGTGGACTGATTTTGTGGATTTGAATAGCTGTGGAGGAGTTGCATCGATAGCTATGGTAGTGAAACTGATAGTGTGGATGCAGACTGGTGTTGTGAGCTTACGTTTGGCTTTTTTGGGTAATCGGTGCAGTAGCGCAGAATATTTTGGCTTTTTTGGATTTGAGTATCGAAATGTGGACTGATTTTGTGGATTTGAATAGCTGTGGAGGAGTGGCATCGATAGCTATGGTAGTGAAACTGATAGTGTGGATGCAGACTGGTGTTGTGAGCTTAAGTTTGGCTTTTTTGGGTAATCGGTGCAGTAGCGCAGAATATTTTGGCTTTTTTGGATTTGAGTATGGAAATGTGGACTGATTTTGTGGATTTGAATAGCTGTGGAGGAGTGGCATCGATAGCTATGGTAGTGAAACTGATAGTGTGGATGTAGACTGGTGTTGTGAGCTTAAGTTTGGCTTTTTGGGTAATCGGTGCAGTAGCGCAGAATATTTTGGCTTTTTTGGATTTGAGTATCGAAATGTGGACTGATTTTGTGGATTTGAATAGCTGTGGAGGAGTGTCATCGATAGCTATGGTAGTGAAACTGATAGTGTGGATGTAGACTGGTGTTGTGAGCTTACGTTTGGCTTTTTTGGGTAATCGGTGCAGTAGCGCAGAATATTTTGGCTTTTTTGGATTTGAGTATCGAAATGTGGACTGATTTTGTGGATTTGAATAGCTGTGGAGGAGTGGCATCGATAGCTATGGTAGTGAAACTGATAGTGTGGATGTAGAATGGTGTTGTGAGCTTAAGTTTGGCTTTTTTGGGTAATCGGTGCAGTAGCGCAGAATATTTTGGCTTTTTTGGATTTGAGTATCGAAATGTGGACTGATTTTGTGGATTTGAATAGCAGTGGAGGAGTGGCATCGATAGCTATGGTAGTGAAACTGATAGTGTGGATGTAGACTGGTGTTGTGAGCTTAAGTTTTGGCTTTTTTGGGTAATCGGTGCAGTAGCGCAGAATATTTTGGCTTTTTTGGATTTGAGTATCGAAATGTGGACTGATTTTGTGGATTTGAATAGCTATGGAGGAGTTGCATCGATAGCTATGGTAGTGAAACTGATAGTGTGGATGCAGACTGGTGTTGTGAGCTTAAGTTTGGCTTTTTTGGGTAATCGGTGCAGTAGCGCAGAATATTTTGGCTTTTTTGGATTTGAGTATCGAAATGTGGACTGATTTTGTGGATTTGAATAGCTTTGGAGGAGTGGCATCGATAGCTATGGTAGTGAAACTGATAGTGTGGATGTAGACTGGTGTTGTGAGCTTACGTTTGGCTTTTTTGGGTAATCGGTGCAGTAGCGCAGAATATTTTGGCTTTTTTGGATTTGAGTATCGAAATGTGGACTGATTTTGTGGATTTGAATAGCTGTGGAGGAGTGGCATCGATAGCTATGGTAGTGAAACTGATAGTGTGGATGTAGACTGGTGTTGTGAGCTTAAGTTTGGCTTTTTTGGGTAATCGGTGCAGTAGCGCAGAATATTTTGGCTTTTTTGGATTTGAGTATCGAAATGTGGACTGATTTTGTGGATTTGAATAGCTGTGGAGGAGTGGCATGGATAGCTATGGCAGTGAAACTGATAGTGTGGATGCAGACTGGTGTTGTGAGCTTACGTTTGGCTTTTTTGGGTAATCGGTGCAGTAGCGCAGAATATTTTGGCTTTTTTGGATTTGAGTATCGAAATGTGGATTGATTTTGTGGATTTGAATAGCTATGGAGGAGTTGCATCGATAGCTATGGTAGTGAAACTGATAGTGTGGATGCAGACTGGTGTTGTGAGCTTAAGTTTGGCTTTTTTGGGTAATCGGTGCAGTAGCGCAGAATATTTTGGCTTTTTTGGATTTGAGTATCGAAATGTGGACTGATTTTGTGGATTTGAATAGCTATGGAGGAGTTGCATCGATAGCTATGGTAGTGAAACTGATAGTGTGGATGTAGACTGGTGTTGTGAGCTTAAGTTTGGCTTTTTTGGGTAATCGGTGCAGTAGCGCAGAATATTTTGGCTTTTTTGGATTTGAGTATCGAAATGTGGACTGATTTTGTGGATTTGAATAGCTGTGCAGGAGTGGCATCGATAGCTATGGTAGTGAAACTGATAGTGTGGATGTAGACTGGTGTTGTGAGCTTAAGTTTGGCTTTTTTGGGTAATCGGTGCAGTAGCGCAGAATATTTTGGCTTTTTTGGATTTGAGTATCGAAATGTGGACTGATTTTGTGGGTTTGAATAGCTGTGGAGGAGTGGCATCGATAGCTATGGCAGTGAAACTGATAGTGTGGATGCAGACTGGTGTTGTGAGCTTACGTTTGGCTTTTTTGGGTAATCGGTGCAGTAGCGCAGAATATTTTGGCTTTTTTGGATTTGAGTATCGAAATGTGGACTGATTTTGTGGATTTGAATAGCTATGGAGGAGTGGCATCGATAGCTATGGTAGTGAAACTGATAGTGTGGATGTAGACTGGTGTTGTGAGCTTATGTTTGGCTTTTTTGGGTAATCGGTGCAGTAGCGCAGAATATTTTGGCTTTTTTGGATTTGAGTATCGAAATGTGGACTGATTTTGTGGATAACAATAGCTGTGGAGGAGTTGCATCGATAGCTATGGTAGTGAAACTGATAGTGTGGATGTAGACTGGTGTTGTGAGCTTAAGTTTGGCTTTTTTGGGTAATCGGTGCAGTAGCGCAGAATATTTTGGCTTTTTTGGATTTGAGTATCGAAATGTGGACTGATTTTGTGGATTTGAATAGCTGTGGAGGAGTGGCATCGATAGCTATGGTAGTGAAACTGATAGTGTGGATGTAGACTGGTGTTGTGAGCTTATGTTTGGCTTTTTTGGGTAATCGGTGCAGTAGCGCAGAATATTTTGGCTTTTTTGGATTTGAGTATCGAAATGTGGACTGATTTTGTGGATTTGAATAGCTGTGGAGGAGTTGCATCGATAGCTATGGTAGTGAAACTGATAGTGTGGATGCAGACTGGTGTTGTGAGCTTACGTTTGGCTTTTTTGGGTAATCGGTGCAGTAGCGCAGAATATTTTGGCTTTTTTGGATTTGAGTATCGAAATGTGGACTGATTTTGTGGATTTGAATAGCTGTGGAGGAGTGGCATCGATAGCTATGGTAGTGAAACTGATAGTGTGGATGCAGACTGGTGTTGTGAGCTTACGTTTGGCTTTTTTGGGTAATCGGTGCAGTAGCGCAGAATATTTTGGCTTTTTTGGATTTGAGTATCGAAATGTGGACTGATTTTGTGGATTTGAATAGCAGTGGAGGAGTGGCATCGATAGCTATGGTAGTGAAACTGATAGTGTGGATGCAGACTGTTGTTGTGAGCTTAAGTTTGGCTTTTTTGGGTAATCGGTGCAGTAGCGCAGAATATTTTGGCTTTTTTGGATTTGAGTATCGAAATGTGGACTGATTTTGTGGATTTGAATAGCTGTGGAGGAGTGTCATCGATAGCTATGGTAGTGAAACTGATAGTGTGGATGTAGACTGGTGTTGTGAGCTTAAGTTTGGCTTTTTTGGGTAATCGGTGCAGTAGCGCAGAATATTTTGGCTTTTTTGGATTTGACTATCGAAATGTGGACTGATTTTGTGGATTTGAATAGCTGTGGAGGAGTGGCATCGATAGCTATGGTAGTGAAACTGATAGTGTGGATGTAGACTGGTGTTGTGAGCTTATGTTTGGCTTTTTTGGGTAATCGGTGCAGTAGCGCAGAATATTTTGGCTTTTTTGGATTTGAGTATCGAAATGTGGACTGATTTTGTGGATTTGAATAGCTATGGAGGAGTTGCATCGATAGCTATGGTAGTGAAACTGATAGTGTGGATGTAGACTGGTGTTGTGAGCTTAAGTTTGGCTTTTTTGGGTAATCGGTGCAGTAGCGCAGAATATTTTGGCTTTTTTGGATTTGAGTATCGAAATGTGGACTGATTTTGTGGATTTGAATAGCTGTGGAGGAGTGGCATCGATAGCTATGGTAGTGAAACTGATAGTGTAGATGCAGACTGGTGTTGTGAGCTTAAGTTTGGCTTTTTTGGGTAATCGGTGCAGTAGCGCAGAATATTTTGGCTTTTTTGGATTTGAGTATCGAAATGTGGACTGATTTTGTGGATTTGAATAGCTGTGGAGGAGTGGCATCTATAGCTATGGTAGTGAAACTGATAGTGTGGATGTAGACTGGTGTTGTGAGCTTAAGTTTGGCTTTTTTGGGTAATCGGTGCAGTAGCGCAGAATATTTTGGCTTTTTTGGATTTGAGTATCGAAATGTGGACTGATTTTGTGGATTTGAATAGCTGTGGAGGAGTGGCATCGATAGCTATGGTAGTGAAACTGATAGTGTGGATGTAGACTGGTGTTGTGAGCTTAAGTTTGGCTTTTTTGGGTAATCGGTGCAGTAGCGCAGAATATTTTGGCTTTTTTGGATTTGAGTATCGAAATGTGGACTGATTTTGTGGATTTGAATAGCTGTGGAGGAGTGGCATCGATAGCTATGGCAGTGAAACTGATAGTGTGGATGCAGACTGGTGTTGTGAGCTTACGTTTGGCTTTTTTGGGTAATCGGTGCAGTAGCGCAGAATATTTTGGCCTTTTTGGATTTGAGTATCGAAATGTGGACTGATTTTGTGGATTTGAATAGCTGTGGAGGAGTGGCATCGATAGCTATGGTAGTGAAACTGATAGTGTGGATGCAGACTGGTGTTGTGAGCCTAAGTTTGGCTTTTTTGGGTAATCGGTGCAGTAGCGCAGAATATTTTGGCTTTTTTGGATTTGAGTATCGAAATGTGGACTGATTTTGTGGATTACAATAGCTGTGGAGGAGTTGCATCGATAGCTATGGTAGTGAAACTGATAGTGTGGATGTAGACTGGTGTTGTGAGCTTACGTTTGGCTTTTTTGGGTAATCGGTGCAGTAGCGCAGAATATTTTGGCTTTTTTGGATTTGAGTATCGAAATGTGGACTGATTTTGTGGATTTGAATAGCTGTGGAGGAGTGGCATCGATAGCTATGGTAGTGAAACTGATAGTTTGGATGTAGACTGGTGTTGTGAGCTTAAGTTTGGCTTTTTTGGGTAATCGGTGCAGTAGCGCGGAATATTTTGGCTTTTTTGGATTTGAGTATCGAAATGTGGACTGATTTTGAGGATTTGAATAGCTGTGGAGGAGTGGCATCGATAGCTATGGTAATGAAACTGATAGTGTGGATGTAGACTGGTGTTGTGAGCTTAAGTTTGGCTTTTTTGGGTAATCGGTGCAGTAGCGCAGAATATTTTGGCTTTTTTGGATTTGACTATCGAAATGTGGACTGATTTTGTGGATTTGAATAGCTGTGGAGGAGTGGCATCGATAGCTATGGTAGTGAAACTGATAGTGTGGATGTAGACTGGTGTTGTGAGCTTAAGTTTGGCTTTTTTGGGTAATCGGTGCAGTAGCGCAGAATATTTTGGCTTTTTTGGATTTGAGTATCGAAATGTGGACTGATTTTGTGGATTTGAATAGCTATGGAGGAGTTGCATCGATAGCTATGGTAGTGAAACTGATAGTGTGGATGCAGACTGGTGTTGTGAGCTTAAGTTTGGCTTTTTTGGGTAATCGGTGCAGTAGCGCAGAATATTTTGGCTTTTTTGGATTTGAGTATCGAAATGTGGACTGATTTTGTGGATTTGAATAGCTGTGGAGGACTGGCATCGATAGCTATGGCAGTGAAACTGATAGTGTGGATGCAGACTGGTGTTGTGAGCTTAAGTTTGACTTTTTTGGGTAATCGGCGGAATCGTGGCTTTTTTTGGCTCTTTTGTGATTTTGGCTTTTTTGGATCATTTTTGGCTGTTTTGGAAATGATCATTAACCTATCAACGCCGATATGAGCCTGATTGCCAACTACTGCAAAACGTGGCATTTCCAACCAAGCACATCAAAAACTGTATGAAGCGACTTCCATCTACACAATGCAAGAAAAAGTTGAGCTGGACATCTTTGTCAACAGTAACCGATTGAACCACGATCCTAAGCCCATCTATCTCGGCGTAACACTCGACAGATCCCTAACCTACAAATACCACCTTCTGATGACCACAGCCAAAGTGAGAACAAGAAACAATCTGTTAAGTATGCTGGCAGGAACGACATGGGTAGCCAATGCTGAAACTTTACGAGCCTCTGCATTTGCGCTGTGTTATTCTGCTGCTGAATACAGCGCACCAGTTTGGAAAAACTCCACTCATCGCAGTGCAATCTATGTTCAGCTGAACCAAACTATGCGCACTATTAGCGGCACAATCCGGGCACCACTAGGGCATGGCTACCAGTGCTTTGTAACATCCCCCTCCAGCACTCCGAAGAGAGAAGGCAACAGCATACCTCCTGGAGAAGCTTTAACGCAACCCCGACCTTCCCATTCACGAAGACCTACGGAACCCACCTGCCCTGCGATTGAATTCCCGCCAAACCCCCTGTTCAAAATTCGACCTAAACCTGGCTTGGAAGGAGAGTTGGCAGAACAGCAATGTGCAAAATAAATTCCTGATCGACGACCCAACAATGCAAATCCCTGGTTTTGATCTTCACCGAGCCCAGTGGACCCTGCCGAACCGTTTCAGAACAAGTGCCGACCCTTTTAAGGATTCTCTACATCACTGGGGAGCTCGGAAATCCCCTTTATGCACCTGTGGAGAGGTACAGACGATGTCACACATCGTGGAGAACTGTCCGATCAAATCCTTCCGTGGCGGACTGAAGGTTCTGCACCTGACTTCCAATGACGCTATCCTGTGGCTGAAGAACTTCAAATTTTGACTTGTTGTATTTCTGCTTATTCTTTGTACTGTCTTCTAGCATGCGATGGTCAAGTCAAGTTAAGCATGCTCCTAATCCATAAATGAGCGATTTTTATAAACTCTTATGTTAGGTGATAGTATTCCAAACAGGCTTTCCGCACAGGTTCGCATCGTGCTCCCGATGCAGGATGTTATGGTCAGAAAAGCAATTGCATTCTCTCGAAGTTTCTATTGTTGAGCAAGTACATGTACTGGCATGTCATTTATCTCTGTGAACAAATGAACTATAGGCTGATCATATCGGATGATCAATAGTAAGAATGTCATCACAAACAGCAAGCAAAGGATTAGATTCCCAAATACAGTGATCGCTTTCTTAAATATTTTTCTTAATTGAACATTCGCCGACATTCTCAGACAGCCATTTTACGATGCGGAAATTGAAGCAGTATTTTGTTTTTGCTAATCGCGCGACATGAGACCTTGCATTCATTCTGTTGTTGTCCTTTCGCTTGATTTCATGATCACTGAGTAGATATTTCTCATAAGCTTCAATATTGCGAGATCAGCTGTAACTCAGGCTGAAATGAATAATTGCACAATATTTTCAGTGCTAATCTTATGACGAGTTTTGTTCCAAAGAGGATGTTATGATGCAACTTGTGTAATGCAGTGGTGCAATTTGCATTTTGAAAGAAAACCCGATGTCTGATCAATGACGTGAATAATGATAATATGCATGTAGTAGTTAGGGGTCGCTTCGCAATACCGGTATTACCATTACCATTCCCAAAATAAAGAGAGAGACCATTTTAAGATTTCCTAATACTTGTTAATTTTTCTGCTGTGTTTCAATTGCATAATTTTGCGGCATAAATGTTTCTTTGGAAATGGAAAAAACTATCGAACTGAGTACAGTTACCGATCACTACACACATCACTCGTTTATGTTACGATATTTTCACAACCCTTAATCCATGCTCGAAAAGAGAACTGTTGTGAAAACATGCTGCTTAGAATTGCTGAGCTGTGATTTCTTGTGTTTTAATTGAAGACATTTAAAGATTCTATTTCGATTTTTAGGTATCGACCTATTGCTGTTTCTCAAATTTAAAGGCAAGTTAAATATGGATAAAAATATATTGTACTTTAAATGTTACTTGGATATGTCATATAACATAAAATCGTAACTTGCCATCACAGCCAAGCTGAATTTTTACAAGATTGTAAAATTGATCAGAGTTCATATGGTCACACAACTAATGGACTATAAAGCAACATTGCACTGAGTGATACCTTAGATTATAGGGAAGCAAATTCGACGGTATCTTAAGGTCCATCCTGCTCAAGTAAAGCCTACATGATTTTGTTGATGTACAGTCGGTAGATTAATCCGGTTGTCGCATTAGGCCGGTCGGTTCTCTGGGGGAGGATTCGCTTTCGATGCTAGATTACAAGGCAAATCTCGGAATGACCTTGTAATGCGGTGCATCGAAGGTGTTTGATTTTGTTATTGTTACGACATCTTTCATTACTTTGACAATCATTTCTAAATTATGTGAAGGTAACAGTCTGCTAGATGAAATATTTCATATTAATGTAAATACGCTGCAGGACAAATTCGATACAGATTTTAATCAGCTGGACAACACGCCTTAATATCTCCATCTATACGAATAATATCACTGCATATGAAAATTGCTACAAATTTTATCAGAATAAACTTCTCAAATCCATTTCACTCCACCCAAAGACTGAGATCATAAACACAATTTTAATGAGCAAATTTGATTAAAGGGCAGAATTATATTTTAATATTTGCAAACTTTCTTCATTGTATCTTAAGGAAAATGCTATAGAACTTTCATTTCATGTTTATTCCTGTGTTGATGCGATCAAATGCAAGTGAAACATGGGGAAATAATCGAAAATATTAAGACGACTTTGAAGCTCATAATACAATTAATATAAATAATTGTATAATTAACAACCGGTACACATTAATAATATACATTAATCAATTGTCCGCTGCTCAATTAATTAATTAATTAATTAATTAATTGTTCAAATCATTTGGCGCATTTGATGAAATTGTTTACAGGCCCATCTCTCGAGAAAAAACAATAATATAGCCCGCATATATATAACATCAATAACAAGTAGGACCATTCTTCGACGCAAGTATGGCCTCAATTCTGTCAGGCATTAATTCAATCAATTTCTGACACATTTGCTGAATTTCTTCATTGTGATTCCCTAGTTGCGAATAAACGATTTGACTTTTGACTTGAATACATGCTGCTATCAAACCTAACTCCTACCTACATCTCGACGACTTTAGCCTTCATTTTACCAATGACCAGAGGTTCTCGATGGGGTTTTCATCCGGTAATGAAGGAGACCAAGACAGAAGTTGTATGCCTTTCTCTTCGAAATGACTTACAGGCGATGTGATCCGGTAGACGTGCAGCTTTGTAAGGTCAAGAGATGCATAATTCCATACGATGGTCTCCCATACGTCCGCGTTTCTTGCACAACTGTATGATGGCTCCTAGACTATCATTTCTAATTTCTAATTTTTGCAGTGGGATTGTCATTCGAATTGACAATAATTATTTTAGGCACTATTCATTGTTACGCTTGCACCAATCGCTTTATTCGTTTAAACTATCTGATTGTGTGTAACTTAGGATGCTGAAAGACCGCTGTTATTAGAGCACATGAATTTCCTTTCATGCTGCTTCGCTATACATGTCGATTTTCGTCATTACATCATAATGCAACTAATTGGTGATTACCCCATTTTTGAATATGAGCTTCACGACTATTGATTCGTCAATTCTTCTGTTAGCAAAAGAAGATATTGCTACATGATATAAGACGACGTTATCACATTGTTACAGCAATGGAAAAGGTGATTCATCTAATGCTTCTGCCTCAGTTCTTCGACTCAGCTAAAATTCTGTAGAGTAAAATCTTTTCAATGGAGAACACAGAGACAAACTTCGCAACCAAAGTGGAACGTATAAATAATCTACAACGTCTTTTGATCTCTCCATCGTTCTTCGCCTCATCACATGAGCCCTCTGCAGCTGGTGTCGAAGATTCACCTGATTGTCGAATTTGTCATGTCAGTGCAAGTCGCGCTGATATTTTGTTAAATGAACCTTGTGGTTGCCGCGGAAGTCTGGCTCGAATTCATGCACAATGCTTGCAGAATCACCTAGAGTCCAGCAAGAGAATTTCCTGTGAGATATGTGGCAGAAACTTCGAAGGTTACAAAGTATATTTCCCACCTCTCCGCAAATGGAAGATCAAACTCGATTTTGACCATGAGGATATCGCGATACTGAGCTCAGCATTTATTTCTATCATCATCTGGATGGTGATTTATATCAAGGTCATAAGGGGCAATGTGTCCAGCAATGTACCTTTTGGATGGATCATCGTAGGTGCATACTTATTTCTTCTTGGACCGTACCTCTCCTTGTTTATGTGGAAACAGATAGTTGCCAACCGACAACATAATCGTCAGATAGTTTCCGAAAACGGTGCAAGTCATGAGCGCAATTCAGAATGTAGCGTGTAAATGTTCCCGTCACCTAAGAAGGTGTTATCCAAGAATTGCAATAGTTGAGTGCAGTTGCTAGTAGGCCTATAACCACCTGCATAATGTTTGATAGTTCGATTGCCAAACTTGCATGTACTGTGCATTCTGATTTTTGTGTTCGATCAGAATAATCTTCATGATATTCCAGGGCTGATTAAGCATAGCATATCAGTCTCGCCGTGCGTTACGCAATTTTTCAAATATTTCAACCATGATTGTGTCTGTGTGTCACCATACCCTGTACTTGTTTCAAGTGTGCAGCTGTGTTCTGAAAAGAGGTCAAAACGGTGAAATGTGTCAATATTGTATTAAGTTGGAGGCATAGATGAGTTATCGGAGCATTAAAATCGGCAGGGGAGGCAGCTAGAATTCTCGTTCCCTCCGGTTCCTTGAAAACAATAAATTGAAATCCTTGTGTTATCCTTGAAAACAACGCCCGGTTTTAAAAGCGTCAATATTCAATAGCGTCGATCGGTGACCTCATGATTTCATCATAAAGTTCGGATAAATAATAGTTGAATGTTTTTTCAATTTGTATTTGCATGCTTTTCGATGTCTCAATTTTAACGAAAATTGATTTATTTAACAATTGCTAGTCAATTCGAAATGAAATTATAGTAGCTACTATATGGAACGTGAAGACAGTTTCACAGACTTTTCAAATTAAAAATGATTTAATTTCTATCTTATAATTTTCAGCTACTCTTAAGCTATGAAGCTATTATTACAGTTACATTTGTCATGAGGAAATTGTATGATTAAATTTGAAACAGGTGTAGCTAGGGCACTTCCAACTTGTCAAATGACAGATATTGTGATTTCATTTCACATCAAAAGAGATTTGAATATTCTATTAGATTATTTTAATACAGTAGCGTTGTGGTTACGGCATATCAATGCGTTGTGCTAACAAAAGTCAGCCAGACGCTACCAAGTCAAGAAATATGTTCACATTCAAAAGGGATTGCATTCCTTTGTAAGTAGCGCAGACAAACAAGTCAAGCATGTACACATGCATTAACATTATATACATAATTTCGAAAATATTTTTTTAATAATAATAAACAGTAGCCTATCCCAGAAATTTAGTCGTATGTACATCTGACTCATTTATCATCTAGCAATTAAATGAAGGCTGTGATAAGGACTAGACCTGGATAGATTGTCAGCGCAAGCTAGCATTATTAGCTTGAGAAACGTCTTAAATTGCTTCAATTTTTCACTCAATTTGGTTAAACTGGATAAAAAAAGAAAATTTGAAATTAAATTTACCAAAATCCTCCAATTTTATTAAATCTTCTTTGGAAGCAGACAAATTTAGAGTTCAATTGATGGCACCTCAGGGTCTTCATGCTTAAATCAAAACATTTTCGTCAAGTGATCATCAGAAATCACCACTTTAAGTTGCATCCACACCATGGTTATTGAAACAAGGTCGTCCTGCATAGAAAACCAGACTTGTAGTCCCTTTTCTGCCCGTCTGCCTTTCAGGCCCCTACCCGACCGGCCCGAATAGCTTGATATGATTAGTAATTTAGTTGAAGCGTATATATTTCAATAAATAAGAATCAAGCAAATTCGAAGCTGTTTCAATCAGTTGACAGAAGCCACAATGTACGAATAAATATACGAAGATGCATTTACAAAAAGAAATCAGATCAAATGCTCACTCGAAAGAATGACACTATTATTTAGTATCGTAAAACGTGCACAATTATAATCACAACATGTCCGTACGAAAAGGAATTCAAGCGCTGTGTAGAGCGAGAAATGCTTAGCGAAAAGTGATGAGAGTATCGCAAGCGATGATGGACAATGTCATTAAATGGATGTGAGGGATTTTTATATTAGATAGGGAACGAAAAAATGAGCTTCCTAAGCAAACCATCAATATCAGGCAACAAGTTGCACTTACATGCATGGCTACAAATTATATCATGAGCACGTCTGAAAATTCTTTTAATTTTCACAGACGCAGATTTCAATCGATGACAAAAATGTAGAGAAGCATAAGTTAGTAAAGAAGAGATCATTGAATTGGATGCTTTAACCAATTTGGTTTTAGGTAGGAATGGTTTCAAACGACGAATGGCATACAGTCGTTGAGAGCACAGCTTCGTAATTTCCTGGAAATGCTCATCCTATTTCAAGTTATCATGTAACTCTAAGGATTTTTAAGGTGTTCACTACGTCAGTGTCAGGATCAGTTGCAACAGACACGATGTGAGAACATGTGAATATAAATATTATACCATTATAAGCCTGAATAACTGATAAATTGAAGATCATTGAGTGATCTATTGAAATCTTCTCGTTAGCGTCAGATCATCTGCATAATTTAGACTGATTTGAAATTTCTTAAATATTTATCATATGCAATGAAGCTTTACAAGGCATTCTAAACACTATAACCAGCAAGTCAGATAATTTACTATCTATAATTTACTATAATTGCAATGAACTTTATTCCTCAAATTCAATAATGGGATATTTATCACCGCACAATAATTATGTATTTTTCAATTATGATAAGTACATAGTATGATAATTATGAAAAATACATTGTTTAAGTCGCTTAAAATCGCCAAAATTTAGTCAAAACATGAAATTTACTCATTTTGTAGACACTCTGAGACATCAAATACTGAATCATCGGACTCACTTCTACTTTTATATCGAAGTTGATGTTCTGAATTCAACCATGTTTCAAATTTCATGGCATTCTGATAAAAATTTTCTTTTCTGCAAAAGAAAATGTACGAAAATTGCCAAGTGTTTCACAATCCATAGATTTTTCTTGAATTTTGCCATTGGATTCCAATGGGAATCCTTTAACCTCACCTATAATCGAAAGCGACTGGCTGTGACACTTAAAAATTTGATATTTGTATTCAGCGTTTCAAGATCTACAAATCCATGCTATTAAGCCCTTTGTGCGCAAATTTAGGAAGAAAGTGTCAATAGCTCCCGTCCTACAACGTCTTTATGATAAATCAAATAAATCAATTACTCTCAAAATGATTGGGTTTTGACAGAATATCAGCATGCAGTGGGTATGTCAATCAATGATATTCAATTTTATAAATAAAAAGCGCACAGAATGCTTTCGAAGTCATAATAAAGTTTATTGAAATTAGGAAGAAAAATGTAAACCTGACATGTTTCGACTGGTCTTGTCTAAGGTAACCCAGCATGTGAAATTACATTGAAAGATAGACATTTTTTAAGAAGGAGAAAGTTGAGATACAGGTCAACACGCGATAGCAGCGGCAGACTGTGAGTCACCCGATTACCATGGCAAGCGAAGATTAATCACATGGTCCTTTTGCTTGCACAGGTTGGGATTATCACGTCTAATAAACAATGCCTCGAGGATACGTAAAATGCGGTCATTGTAAGCGTGGCATACAATCTCAAACTTGCTGATAGGGTCATTCGGAACACTACAGCAATTGAGCACATGTTCAGTAATTGCAGAGCGAGAAATTCCTAAATGACCATTTAAGAACCACCTGGGTATGTGCTCCCGCGCTCGAACTGTCAGGGGTCGTGACGTCCGTCCAATATAGGTTGATCCACAACCACAACGAAAAGAATAAATAACAGAAGACGTGGCGGCCACTGGCAGACGATCTTTAGGAGAAGCAACAGGAATACAGTTGGTCTTAAAAATAATTATGGGTTTTGCGGCAGGAGCAAACTTGGCCAGCAGTTCATCGATCGATTTGCGAATGAAAAGACTAGATTTGTCACCATAGAAAGGCAAGTTGACATAAACAGCCTTTCTTTCAGCGGTGGCAACAGAAACATTATTGATCTCAGTGACTTTATATTGATCGATGAAGTGCTCAGGATAAGCATTAGACTTCAAAATAACACGAATGGTATTGAATTCTTGGTCTAACATTTCATCAGAACAAATACGAAGCGCACGAATAAATAGAGAACGGACAAGGCCTCTTTTATAGGCAATGGGCACGAAACTGTGAAAACTCATGTAAACACCTGAAAAAGTTGGTTTACGGTGCACTGTGGTACACAGTTTCCCGTCAGGCATGCGTTGTATAGAAACATCAAGAAACGGTAGTCTGCCCTGCTCTTCACATTCATAAGTAAAATTTATATGAGGATGAAAGCTATTGAAAATGTCAAGTAAAGATTCTCCTGCCTCCCTGCTCCTCACAAGAGCGAACGTGTCGTCAACATAACGATAATACACATGACACAAGGAATCAATATGACTAGACAAACTACTCTCAAGGTTTCCCATGAAAATGTTGGCAAAGAGAGGGCCGAGAGCACTGCCCATGGCTACACCGTCTACCTGACGGTAAAACTGACCGTCAAATAAAAATTGCACATTGCTAGAACACTTGTAAAGAAGCTCACTCAGAATGTCGGCAGGGATTCCACAAAGTTTAGGACACTTTCTTACCGTGTCAACAATGAGCCGGATAGTCTCACTCACGGGAACATTAGTGAAAAGGGCACTAACGTCAAAAGACATCATAGACGTGGCAGATGAATCAATACCACGAATGCTTTCTGCAAAAGTGAACGAATCCTTAACACAGAAGTTCGAGAAACACCTCTCAACAGGTTTGAGTAAAGATGCCAACCATTTTGAGACGTTCTCATAAACAGTCTTCGTCATCGATAAGATAGGACGAACAGGCACATTAGACTTGTGCGTCTTGGGAAGACCGTAGAGGCGTGGGATACCATTGGATGAAGTCGTCAGTTCCTTGTAAGTGTAATCCGAAATCACCTGCTTTCTCTTGAGCTTGAGTAATGTGTCAGAAATACTCTTGGCTATATTAGCTGACTGGTCTTTCTGGCATTGATCAACTTGGAACTTCGTCTGATCAGATAGAATTGAGTTCACTTTATCAACATAGTCATGTTTATCCATTATCACTACACCAGATCCTTTATCCGGTTTCAAAATAACGATGTTGGGATTTTTCTTAAGGTCCATCAACTCGTCGATGTGACACGGTAGAAGACAACTCCTCTCAATCCTTGCACTACCATACGTCGATGCTAGAGAAACTAGTTTTGCCTTGAACACAGATAGATCTTCCGAAGTAGAATGACACACATCTTGAAGTTGCTGGAAAAGACTCTCAAACTCGGCATTGATACGAATCTGCTCAGTCCGTCTGGGTGGAACACAAAAGTTCAACCCCAAGCAAAGTGCTTGCTTCTGTGTAGTCGAAAGCGTAAGGGAGGATAAGTTGATTATCCTTTTCTCCATATTCTCAGGAAAGATGGGTGCACAGGCATCACGTAAACGTTGATACTTCGCAACGCATCGCTTTAGAGTCTGATTCACGACAAATTTGGACATCTTGTGGAATTTAAATAAGCCAATGAGATCAAGGGAATGCAACACAGAAGCGACTTGGTTGATTGAGTCATCGATGCCCTTAAGTAATTCGAGATCATTACATAACTCAGTCTGTAGAAAGTCTTGACATACATTCGGCGTGGCACTCAAGTGATTCTTCTTCCACTGCTTCCTTAAACGAGAAGTATAAATTCCATACTTAATGCACAAACGATCAAATTCAATCTTCTTCATTAACTTCGCACGTCTGCAACGTAGTGTGAGCAGCCAATCCAACTGTTTCACCTTGTCCCCAGGCAAGAGGCGCTTTATGTAATTGAAACAATTGTGCCTGTTTGTAATTTTATAAATAAAAAGCGCACAGAACGCTTTCGAAGTGATAATAAAGTTTATTGAAATTAGGAAGAAAAATGTAAACCTGACATGTTTCGACTGGTCTTGTCTAAGGTAACCCAGCATGTGAAATTACATTGAAAGATAGACATTTTTTAAGAAGGAGAAAGTTGAGATACAGGTCAACACGCGATAGCAGCGGCAGACTGTGAGTCACCCGATTACCATGGCAAGCGAAGATTAATCACATGGTCCTTTTGCTTGCACAGGTTGGGATTATCACGTCTAATAAACAATGCCTCGAGGATACGTAAAATGCGGTCATTGTAAGCGTGGCATACAATCTCAAACTTGCTGATAGGGTCATTCGGAACACTACAGCAACTGAGCACATGTTCAGTAATTGCAGAGCGAGAAATTCCTAAATGACCATTTAAGAACCACCTGGGTATGTGCTCCCGCGCTCGAACTGTCAGGGGTCGTGACGTCCGTCCAATATAGGTTGATCCACAACCACAACGAAAAGAATAAATAACAGAAGACGTGGCGGCCACTGGCAGACGATCTTTAGGAGAAGCAACAGGAATACAGTTGGTCTTAAAAATAATTATGGGTTTTGCGGCAGGAGCAAACTTGGCCAGCAGTTCATCGATCGATTTGCGAATGAAAAGACTAGATTTGTCACCATAGAAAGGCAAGTTGACATAAACAGCCTTTCTTTCAGCGGTGGCAACAGAAACATTATTGATCTCAGTGACTTTATATTGATCGATGAAGTGCTCAGGATAAGCATTAGACTTCAAAATAACACGAATGGTATTGAATTCTTGGTCTAACATTTCATCAGAACAAATACGAAGCGCACGAATAAATAGAGAACGGACAAGGCCTCTTTTATAGGCAATGGGCACGAAACTGTGAAAACTCATGTAAACACCTGAAAAAGTTGGTTTACGGTGCACTGTGGTACACAGTTTCCCGTCAGGCATGCGTTGTATAGAAACATCAAGAAACGGTAGTCTGCCCTGCTCTTCACATTCATAAGTAAAATTTATATGAGGATGAAAGCTATTGAAAATGTCAAGTAAAGATTCTCCTGCCTCCCTGCTCCTCACAAGAGCGAACGTGTCGTCAACATAACGATAATACACATGACACAAGGAATCAATATGACTAGACAAACTACTCTCAAGGTTTCCCATGAAAATGTTGGCAAAGAGAGGGCCGAGAGCACTGCCCATGGCTACACCGTCTACCTGACGGTAAAACTGACCGTCAAATAAAAATTGCACATTGCTAGAACACTTGTAAAGAAGCTCACTCAGAATGTCGGCAGGGATTCCACAAAGGTTAGGACACTTTCTTACCGTGTCAACAATGAGCCGGATAGTCTCACTCACGGGAACATTAGTGAAAAGGGCACTAACGTCAAAAGACATCATAGACGTGGCAGATGAATCAATACCACGAATGCTTTCTGCAAAAGTGAACGAATCCTTAACACAGAAGTTCGAGAAACACCTCTCACCTTATGTCAAGACTTTCTACAGACTGAGTTATGTAATGATCTCGAATTACTTAAGGGCATCGATGACTCAATCAACCAAGTCGCTTCTGTGTTGCATTCCCTTGATCTCATTGGCTTATTTGAATTCCACAAGATGTCCAAATTTGTCGTGAATCAGACTCTAAAGCGATGCGTTGCGAAGTATCAACGTTTACGTGATGCCTGTGCACCCATCTTTCCTGAGAATATGGAGAAAAGGATAATCAACTTATCCTCCCTTACGCTTTCGACTACACAGAAGCAAGCACTTTGCTTGGGGTTGAACTTTTGTGTTCCACCCAGACGGACTGAGCAGATTCGTATCAATGCCGAGTTTGAGAGTCTTTTCCAGCAACTTCAAGATGTGTGTCATTCTACTTCGGAAGATCTATCTGTGTTCAAGGCAAAACTAGTTTCTCTAGCATCGACGTATGGTAGTGCAAGGATTGAGAGGAGTTGTCTTCTACCGTGTCACATCGACGAGTTGATGGACCTTAAGAAAAATCCCAACATCGTTATTTTGAAACCGGATAAAGGATCTGGTGTAGTGATAATGGATAAACATGACTATGTTGATAAAGTGAACTCAATTCTATCTGATCAGACGAAGTTCCAAGTTGATCAATGCCAGAAAGACCAGTCAGCTAATATAGCCAAGAGTATTTCTGACACATTACTCAAGCTCAAGAGAAAGCAGGTGATTTCGGATTACACTTACAAGGAACTGACGACTTCATCCAATGGTATCCCACGCCTCTACGGTCTTCCCAAGACGCACAAGTCTAATGTGCCTGTTCGTCCTATCTTATCGATGACGAAGACTGTTTATGAGAACGTCTCAAAATGGTTGGCATCTTTACTCAAACCTGTTGAGAGGTGTTTCTCGAACTTCTGTGTTAAGGATTCGTTCACTTTTGCAGAAAGCATTCGTGGTATTGATTCATCTGCCACGTCTATGATGTCTTTTGACGTTAGTGCCCTTTTCACTAATGTTCCCGTGAGTGAGACTATCCGGCTCATTGTTGACACGGTAAGAAAGTGTCCTAACCTTTGTGGAATCCCTGCCGACATTCTGAGTGAGCTTCTTTACAAGTGTTCTAGCAATGTGCAATTTTTATTTGACGGTCAGTTTTACCGTCAGGTAGACGGTGTAGCCATGGGCAGTGCTCTCGGCCCTCTCTTTGCCAACATTTTCATGGGAAACCTTGAGAGTAGTTTGTCTAGTCATATTGATTCCTTGTGTCATGTGTATTATCGTTATGTTGACGACACGTTCGCTCTTGTGAGGAGCAGGGAGGCAGGAGAATCTTTACTTGACATTTTCAATAGCTTTCATCCTCATATAAATTTTACTTATGAATGTGAAGAGCAGGGCAGACTACCGTTTCTTGATGTTTCTATACAACGCATGCCTGACGGGAAACTGTGTACCACAGTGCACCGTAAACCAACTTTTTCAGGTGTTTACATGAGTTTTCACAGTTTCGTGCCCATTGCCTATAAAAGAGGCCTTGTCCGTTCTCTATTTATTCGTGCGCTTCGTATTTGTTCTGATGAAATGTTAGACCAAGAATTCAATACCATTCGTGTTATTTTGAAGTCTAATGCTTATCCTGAGCACTTCATCGATCAATATAAAGTCACTGAGATCAATAATGTTTCTGTTGCCACCGCTGAAAGAAAGGCTGTTTATGTCAACTTGCCTTTCTATGGTGACAAATCTAGTCTTTTCATTCGCAAATCGATCGATGAACTGCTGGCCAAGTTTGCTCCTGCCGCAAAACCCATAATTATTTTTAAGACCAACTGTATTCCTGTTGCTTCTCCTAAAGATCGTCTGCCAGTGGCCGCCACGTCTTCTGTTATTTATTCTTTTCGTTGTGGTTGTGGATCAACCTATATTGGACGGACGTCACGACCCCTGACAGTTCGAGCGCGGGAGCACATACCCAGGTGGTTCTTAAATGGTCATTTAGGAATTTCTCGCTCTGCAATTACTGAACATGTGCTCAGTTGCTGTAGTGTTCCGAATGACCCTATCAGCAAGTTTGAGATTGTATGCCACGCTTACAATGACCGCATTTTACGTATCCTCGAGGCATTGTTTATTAGACGTGATAATCCCAACCTGTGCAAGCAAAAGGACCATGTGATTAATCTTCGCTTGCCATGGTAATCGGGTGACTCACAGTCTGCCGCTGCTATCGCGTGTTGACCTGTATCTCAACTTTCTCCTTCTTAAAAAATGTCTATCTTTCAATGTAATTTCACATGCTGGGTTACCTTTGACAAGACCAGTCGAAACATGTCAGGTTTACATTTTTCTTCCTAATTTCAATAAACTTTATTATCACTTCGAAAGCATTCTGTGCGCTTTTTATTTATAAAATTACAAACAGGCACAATTGTTTCAATATTCAATTTTATATATGAATATACATAATTGAACATCATTGATTGAAAGACAAGTGTTATTTGATTCTATATTATAGGTATACACATAAGACAGAATAAAATGATACTTATCTTTCAAATTTTCTCAGTAATAAGAAGTCTGAGGAATGTGCAACATTTGAAGTAAAAACACCTTTCATTGCAAGACAAAAATTAATAGAAAGTCAAAAAACAAAAATGATAAACAACAGATCAGCTCACCAAGTTACTTCAGGCTGAAACCGCTGTTTGATAATTTAGCCGTAGATGTCATATATATGTTCTTGAGCATGTGACTGTCTGAGGCAGTGGAAATTTGTACTTTTGTGAGCGAGTCATCACTGGGAACAGGATGATGAAGAAGGTGGGTTTTGTCATTTTGATATACAAAGAAATTTATAACAAGAAATTTATACATATATAGAATATATATAGAAACATATACAAAGAAACCCAAAATTTATAAAATGACAACATGCATGCATGATATTTGACATTCAAAGGATAATAGTTAGAGTAGGCAGTGGACGTTTCAGGATCGAAGTGAACTTTTGAGGAAGCCTAGGGATGAGTCGCGGGAAATAAGAAAAGCACTCACGACAGGAGAATAATTCACCAAAAGTGTGAATAATTTCACGATAAATGAAATTTCATTCTTTCGCAAATCAAATTCTTGATTTTTCGAAGCTATCGATCTTCGCATAACTTCATATTTACATTGCTATAGATGAATAGGCTACATCTTAAAATCAGTGATCTGAAATGTCTCAACACATGCAGTCGATTGAGAGAATGGAGAACAGTAGCCAGTCAACACAAGCCATGGGCTCCATCTGGATGTCATTTATGAATCACAGCCATGAGCAAATTAATTGGCGCATCACATCTGTAACTTATATTGAAAACAAAAGTCTATCGCAGTTCACAGATAATCTGATGAAAATAACTTCTAGAAGTCAAGCACAAATTCGCATACCAAACACACAACTTTAAAGTTCAATTTTTAGCTCTTGGAGCCAATCTCTCAATTAAGTCAATGAAAGACACCCTTAATTCCCCGACCGCACGCGACTGCATGACCCAGGAATCGAAGACTTCCGCGATGGAGACGAGCTTGCATCACCTTCTTCACTGGGCCAAGCCGATATACAAAAGGAATTCTGAAGGAAGAATTGTGCACATGTACATTAAGTGATATCGACATCTTATTGTCCTATCATTATTGACAGAATGCCAGTGACATTCATTCTGTGGCGAGACAGCATAATAACAAGTCATTCGACTATGTCACACAGTAGGCCATAGACTGACAGCATTGGTCTGCCGTCTATACTTAATCGTCTCGACTTAACCACGATACGAGTATTAAGTCCATGAAGTTAATGAGCATCAATCTTAATAGTTGTCACTCTCTTTAGATATTCAATACAGAGTGGTGGGTAAAATTGAAAATAGAGAAAAATATTATGCTGGACTTGAACTTTACATGCTTATTGAGTGAGGACAGCTCATTTTTCCTATGAAATCTCTCTGAAATCTTTCGAGTAGTTTTGGAAATAAATAACTACGCACTATTTGCATGCTACTTTTTCTGCACTTTTGCCTGTAAATGATATAAGATGCACCAAGAACAAGGCCGGTGCAAGTGTCTTCCAAGCAAATTCAAATGTCTGCAAATCCTTTTTGAAAGAAGCTGGTCGGGTAGTTACTTCGATAGATATGTGTATTTTTCATATATTAAATTTAAACTGCAACTTTAAAAATATACCCAAAAACAATCAAGAAGCTAAACTGACGATGACGTAAATTGCCAATGCCTGCAGTCTCAATCTTTTAGTGCTGGTAACTTGTTTGTTATTAGACTTTTTCTGTGATAAGTAGACCTTGGTAGTCGATCTATAGCCTACCAAGTAATGTAGTCGAATGACATGTTGTTACCCAGTCCCGCCACAAAATGAATGACGCTGTCATGCTATTGATAATAAGCATATGACAATAATTTGTCGACATCATTCTTCCCCTTGCACCGTAATGAACCTTGACGTAATGAAGAAGGTGTGAGCTCGTCTCAACCGCGGATTTCGGTTCGCTTCCTGTGTCAGGCGTGTGCTATCGGGTAATCAAGGTTGTTGTGCCTTTGAATGTGTTAGTAGCTGTCATTCTCTTTAGATATTTAATAGCCATGCATTTTCGATGTTATTTAAAAGGGAAAATATATTGTTTACAAGCTGCATACAGTGCATGCTGTACCATGTAATACAGTGTGGTATTAGTGTGGCATCCCTTGCTGGTTCATGTATTGCTGACTCTTGGAGATGTGTAATAGCTACAGTTCATAAATCTGGTGCCAAGACTTCATATTCAAATGATCGTCCGATAGCTGTTTCTAGCTGCGTCTGCAGAATTATGGAGTGTTTGGCATCGTCTGACATTTTCAACTTTCTCATAAACAACAATAGACTAAAGAAATTCCAGTATGGTTTCATTAAGGGTAGCTCCACGGTTCAACTACGTCATCCAACGTCTTAATGGTGGCCTCTGCGTTGATTCAGCTCTTATTGATTTTTCATCGCGCATTCGATGAGGTCCCATGACATCTTACTTCAGAAGATCAAGGCTCATGGCATCAGAGGCAACCTTCTAAAATGGATTGCTGATTTTCTCAATGACAAACAGCACCGTGTTCGCATTCGAAAACTATCCCGAAAACTATCAACAGTGATGTCATTCAGGGTTCAGTTCTTGGGCCCTTCTTTTCTAATTTTTGTGAACGACATTGATAACTCCATCATCCTCAAATATGCTGACGACGTAATTCATGGCATTCGATTCTGACTATTCTTCTCAAATATCAGCTTCTGGAAGCCTGCAAACAGATATCTCAAATGTAGAGCGATGGTCGTCGTGAACGCTTTGCAAATCAATATTGCTAAATTTAAAACGATGAGTTTCGTAAGATTGAACGACGCTTCCAGCTACTCGTGTATAATCAATGGTGCTACCCTTTATTCAGTAAATGACTTTGAAGACCTTGGCGCACTCACTAATCAGCCTTTCAATTTCGCCGGTCACATTTCAAGTATGATTGCTAAAGCTAATATGGTATTAGGGATGATCAAAAGGACATTTTTATTGCGTGACAGTATTCCTTTACTAACCACCCTTCAGACAATTTTGGATTTTGGAAGTATCATTTGGTGTCCTTTTCACAAATGTTCAATCAATCATATTGAAAATGTACAAAGGCACTTTACTTGTTCCTTCTCAAATTTACATGACCTGAGCTAATGAAGTCGACTGTTGAACCTGGGTCTCCTTTCATTCTCCTTTCATGTCCGCACGGAGAATTCGGTGCAAGCTACTTTTTTTATTTATACTATTGAACAACATGATATGTCTCAACCCATCTGACTTATTGAGATTTTCCGACGGACTGGTCGTGGAAACCCAATTCGAATCATTATCCCAACCTCCCGCAACATGTATCGTGCTAATTTTTTCAATATTGATGTAATCAATCACTGGAATGACTTATCAGCAGCAGAGGTCAATGTCAAAACTGTGAATAACTTTAAAGCACTGATTACTTTTTATTTTCAACGTAAAGACATTTGGTAACTCTTCCGTCACTTGCACACTTCAGTTCAAAACGTAAGTTTCTGTGTATCTCGCTAGCCCTTAAAGGACTTTCATTTGCTGACATTTTTACTGTATCCTTCTCGTGTAATAATTTTGTGATTTCCAGCAAATTTATTATAATAATAATGGAAGTGAAAATGAAGTTAAATCAGAGAAATTCATCTTAACTTCGAAAACTAAAAGCCATGAAAATTATATGTATATGTTTGCTTTGTAAGAATATAATTAGTGCATCCAAACATCATTAGTGTGTAAAAGAACTCTTAAACATACATTTTGTTCTTGGTAGTGACAAGATGAAGAGATTGGTTGAAGCCGATGGCATTGCTGTAAAGAGCATGCGCCAAATGAAAATTATAAAAAGCTTCAGGAAGATTAATTAATTGAAACAGCAAAGGGAAATATGACCATCGATTCCTCGACGACACCAAAATGGCCTGGTCTAAAAATGCTTAAGATTTGGCGATCACGAAGAAAAGTAAATCATAAAGTCTAAAACTATCAGCCTAGAATAGAATAGAATAGAATTTTTATATTTGCATGAATAAGAATCATATGATACAAACAATAAAAGAAACTGTAAAATGAAAGTCATTACACACCTCAAATTGATAAACTAATGAAACAAACCATTGAGATACAGAGATATGTAAACGATGAAAGAGTTCCTTCGTCGTTCTGTTGCAAATTGTTCCATAATTGTTATTCCAGATCTCCTACTTGTTGGCAACATGATTGGATGCAAAATATGGTCATCAGGAATACACTTCAAAAACAGTTCCAGGTTTTGATGCGCCTTTCTGACATCTCGGGAAGACAGGTACATTCATGATCAAAACCACAAATTATTCGATGGGCGCGACGCGGCAACTTCTATAGCTCTTCACACAAATATTGTGACATTCCACCAAAAAAGCAGAGAACAATACTCGAGCAGTGAACGTGACAAAGAATTATGCACAGCTATGAAGTCATCTTTACTTAATATATTACTTCAAAACCATAAACTTCAAAACTTCGCACAAGCACCTTCGAAATATATTCAAAATGCCTCTGCCACTTCAAGTCGCTGCTTCAAACAATTCCAAGAATCCTATGCTCCTGAACAATTTCAATACCACCAACAGAAAAGGGATAACACATAGTTGACTTATTAAATACAACACATTTCGACTTATTCGTACTCATTGGTAGCTTCTTTTTTGGTCGCCCAAATGCAGATGTTCTGATGTTCTTCTGTAATGTGACCATTATTTGAATCTTTGAAAATAGGAGTGCAGATCGTAATGTCGTCAATGTATTTCATCAATAACGTAAGCGAACTCATTGTCTTAAGGTTGCCAGTGGCTGCATTAAAAAGCATTGACCCGAAAATCGAACCTTGTGAAACACCAGAAGTCATGGCCGTAGGATTACGCACGACAGAATCAATGCGAACATTTGATTTTTTCTGTTCATACGACTATCATTACTTTATTAACTGGTAGGCAAGGGTATGCAACTTCAAATGTCTTCCCTCCTGAATTGAAATGTGAGGCAAACACGTGGTTGATATTATTCACTGCTTGAGTAGTGGATGAGAAATTTTAAAGGACATGATCTAAAGGATCGAACTTGCTTTTAGACCGGCCAATCATGTCATTGGCAACATTCCATAGTTCTGTGGTTGATCTACTGTCTCTTCGCCCCCACTTTTTCTTCGCTTTGATCTCCGATTTGGCTTCATCTTCCAATCTATTGTAGAAGGAGAAATTTCCTGTTCTAAAAGCCACCCATCGCTCATTTGTCAAAGTTGTAATCTTAGGGGTCATCCAAGCTTTGTCTGTATCTGTTGCGATTTGATACTCGATGGGTATGCAATCACACAGACATGGATACACAATATCACGGAAGATAGCACATTTTTCTTCAGGAATGTATGACATATAATGAAATTCATTCCAATTAACATCTTGGAGACCTTATACAAAATTGCGAGCGTACTGTTGGGGCAAATCAAAAGACGGTTTGCCGTCTGGGGTCTCAGATTCTAACTTTGACAATCTTTTAGACTTCATGTTATTAACATTGTCAAAAGGAGAACAGAAATAGTGCTGTGGTCTGATGGAGAAACAGGGGAGCCGACAATACACAAGTACACCGCAGATACCTCGTGGTTTACCAGCACTGGTTAATCGATGCCAATAGTATGTTTATCACTGTTAAATGCATTTTACACTGGAAACTCAGTCACAGGTGCTTTTGTTTTTGCTAGTTTTCAGATAAGCCGCATCGGCATAGATAAGTCGCACCAAATTGATTTACGATTTGAAAGTCAGATAAGCCGCTGCTTATACGCAGGAAAGTACGGGTAACGTGCTTCATTCAGAGTCCAACTGAAGGTGTGTATGTGTCATATAAGTCTCCTCATTCTGCATTTTGCATTGCTTCATTGTGTTCAAGTCATGGCTCGAACATTTTCAACCTGGCTCGGACCCGCTCCTTTTCAAAAATATCAAGTCTGTGCCTGGCACGGCCCGTGCGGACTCCCGACCTACTCACTACTTGGGTGTGGGTAGACAGAATTCGTCCGATAGGCAACAAAAGGTATTTCTACATCATAGACCATACCTCCATAGACAATTGAAGAGATAAAGAAAGACCAAAAGTCGGTGTGGAAAATATGTTAATTGATAAGTCTGAATGCTTCTCAGAGTAAACAGCTCGGACCGCTGTTGAATTAAGGATGTGCAAAGTATAACAGTATTTGTAAAATATGAAGATGCAGGGTTTTTTTGTTGATGAAAATTGGGGATTGGTCATAGTCATTATTTGTTTCGGTGCGAAAGTACTCGGAACTTTAAAATTAGCTTTTGTTTGACAACATCGTACTTATGGATTTCCTCAGAAACAAATAAGCGTTTTCTTAGAATCCTCGAGAAATGAACAGCATTCTCTCAGAATAGCGAACAACATGTAAGTAAGTTATCGCTTGTTACTGTAATATGAATGTGAAAAGCTCAACAATCATGTGTCAGTATAGGTAAGGAAACGAAATCTTGGTGTTCGGTTCTTGAACATACATCTAATATATTTCACCACAAGTTTTGAATAGGAAGATTTTGAATTCGTTTAACTTAGAAATAGGCCGTTTCGGAAGCTACTTCAGGTAAATGACATCAGCTATAATAAGATACACATTTATCTCGTTGGAGTGCATGCTCGTACATGCGCGCTCACATCGTAATTAACAATCTCCGAAAGACGGATGGGAAGGCGAATTCATTGTCCATGGCGGATATTAAAAAAATCTCATAAATCTATTTTCATCGAATTTGTCATTTAATAAGCATGTTCAGAGATGAATCGACTAATTAACGAAAATTCAGAGAGAATCTATTTATGTCAGTATTTTTCGTAGCTAAATACTAACTATTTTTACGCAACAATCGAAATCCTGTCAGTTGTTAGCATTATCAGATCTATTTTTGCACATACAAGAGAGAGAGAGAGAGAGAAACGTATATTTTCGAACTTCTAATGAAAAAAGCTCATTAGGGAGCGTAATAATGCAAAAGTTAGCAATGAGACATCGTTATAGGCACGTAATATACCTACTTCATGAAGTTCGTATAATCAATTCGGTTATGTGGAGGATTCGGACTCAGCTTTGCAAAATGTCTGTCCTAATGATAGTGATGAATAACATTTAATACATAAAATATAATTAAGTTATCAAATTGTGATATATTATCTAATTAAAGATTGCTCCATATCATAAACTGGTTTAATGGACTTTTAGCTCGTTGTGTGTTCTAAAAATCTAAATCTGAGCTCCACAATTTCTCTCTCTTCTCACATATATACAAGCACAAATAGCCGACTTTACATGGAAGACTATTTCATTAGGTGGAAATAGGAAGCATGGGGAGCATGATTGATAGATTGATAGATTTCATAAAGTCCGCTCACACTAGAAAAGCAGCCTTGGGTCGAAAGCAGGATTCTCTAACACGAAATTATTTTCTATTTGTCATTATTCATCGTTCTTTACTTAAAATATACTTTTTACTGCATTTATAAGTAGTATGATGTGAACACCTAACTAATCAAACTAACATTATTGAAATAGAATCTTGGAATAATGTTTTTTCAATATGCAAGCACTCACAAACAATTAAGAAATATTTGTTAATTAATTTTAAAATTAAGATTGGAAAATGATCCGAAAGAATAGAACAGAAATATTTGTTTCTACATGTAGTGATACCACAAGTTGTCGTCAATCAAATTGGACGATCAAATCACATTAGAAATTAGCTTGGTACATCATCCATTTAAATACATGGGCTATGAAGTCATTAATTCAACAAAATTGTCTGGTAATTTGCAATCAAGTAGGCGTCGTAAGATAATGTCATGATCGATTTTGTCGATGGCCTTTGCATCATGTCATAAGTAAATATTTGCCATCTACAAACACAAAAATATATTTGCCGCGCCAGAAACTTCCTCCAGGTCAAGAAATTCTGTTGTGTTATCTTGCATAAAGACTGATGCTGTAGTTGTTGAAGCACACTGCTCTATACTAAAATGACCGGCCATCGTTCAAGTTGTTTTCCATATCCTATCATTAATACTGTAGCTTCAAGGATCTTACCAGGAATCTGCAGAAGGCAAATCAGTCTCACATCATTTGTAGAGGGTTTAGAAATCATCGGTACAGGGGTAATACAGGTATACTTCCACAGAAATGAAAAATAGCTTGCTTTTGCATATGCATTGAAAATGTCAGTCAAGGGTAAACTGAGCGCGTGGACGGTCTCCTTATACAGCCTAGTAGGAATGAGATCAGAGCCACATGCCTTACGTGCTTTCAAAATGATCAGTTCTTTTTTTCACTTCATTTATTGTTATAATCTTGTCGGTACTATGTTGACCACAAATATTAGAAACTTCAAAAGCTCTCTTGCTACTGTTAAAATTTGAGGCCAACACCATATTGATGCTATGAGCAGCTTCAGTGGTCGACGGAAATTGAGATATTACAGAATTTATTGGGTCCCTCTTGCATTTTGATCGACCAACGACGTTATTATAGGACTATAGTGACATTCCATTGATCTTTAACTGAGCAAAAGTGATCTTTAACTCCCTCTTGAAACGATGTAAGAAATATCACTCAGTTTCTTAAGAAGAGAAATATTATAAGCAGTAAAAGAAGGAAATTTCAATATTGACCTGGAATGAACGCATCGCTTACAATTGCCTGCGGAAAATTTCGTTAAAACTCCTATTAATGAGTTTTTCTTGTAAATGACGACATCTTCATTTTTGCTACATCGTATTACTGCTGCTGGAATGGAGTGAAGTCACCATGATTAGGTTACACACGCCAGAGAATTCATCAGAGTTCATCAAAGACGAAGCGCTTTGAAAATCTCGCACTGTGGTTGAGACCTTAACTATTTAAACCGGACGCAGCGCGTCCTCTTGCGTTAGAATTTTCGCTCAGAACCTTAATAAATTATGGGGCTGTTCACACAGAGACGAGTGGGACCGCGTCGCGACCGGTGTAAACAGCCCTAGAGATTTATTAAGGTTCTGAGCGAAAATTCAGGACCTTCCGCGTCCCGTGTAAATGGACCTTTTGAATGCGCATGCGCTATGCACACTTCTTTTCGATAAACAATGAACAACTTCTCCATCCAAGACTGGCATCCGCATGAACCCCAAAAGACCGAATGCTCTCATCGGAAGTTGACGGATTGAATGGCATGTCAAATTTTGCACGCATTCTTGAAATTACCACGATAATTGATCAAACCTACAGTTTTCCATATTCAATACCAAAACATCTGTCAGCCACTCGAAAATGTCACTAATTGACAATATCACTTATAATTTCAATCAAATCCCGCTGAATGTTGGACTTGCGGATTCTTGATGGGAGACAGATCCCATCAACATACTTGATCATAATTAGAAGGAGCAGCAGGCTGAAGTAATGAGACCAATATATTATACATAGCGGTGATAAGTATCAATTCAGGATCGAAAAGTTAGCCAAATCTTGACTTTGTGGTGGTCATCATTTCAGAATATATGTAATGTGACAATTGGTAGGAAAAGTAAATGACTTTTATAGGATTGATTCTTTTCATAACACTCAATTTCGATTCCTTACTCTGCACATGTCTGTTGTGTTCTCTATCTGACTCCTAGAGATTGAGGGCCTTTCTGACCAGAAACATCGCACCGAGAAAATGCTTAAGTTTTGTGCTTACTCGTATACTGAAAAACAATATTCTCCTAATCCGGAATGTTTTATTACATGGATTGCATCGCAGACGTAAACTTCTTTAATTCGAATGTCATTCGCCCTTTCATCCACCATTTTGCAGACCATGATGAAACCACTTTTTGATTGTTCTATAACTTCGTACGATGCCTAGAACGCCCGTAAATTGCGTTTGAAGAAAATCAAAATAATTTTTAGAAATAGCTTGGGCATAACTAACAGGGTAAGTGATAAATACAATGAATCACTTTTACGGGAAAATTTTAGGCGAGAATTTCTTTTCAGTCATTCTTTTAAATAACGATAACAAGCAGGCTTCTATTCTCAATAAATGGAAGTCACATAAAGGCGCAAATACAAAGTCAAAAGTCAAGAAGGCTCGTGTAGCAAATGTCAATTTCGACACCATCGTATAAGACACAAGAGCGATGATCATAGAGTGAATATTATGCGTTCACATATACTGCATCTATTGGTGTATTGCTTTCATGAATGAACAAGTTGGTTTAAAAATGGGAGAAATCTATGTGGGACTTTACAAGCAACCTATGGTGTATTGTATTCATGATAAATTTTAAATGTAAATCTTTGTCTTATTGTTCTGCCTAAATCCCCAAATCTATCAGCCACTGATTTTTCATGCTCTTCTTTAGTACAAGCATTGGCATAATTTTCTATCTAAGGATGAGGGAGCTCTGACACATTTTTAAATTAGCTATAGTATTTGGAATTCAATTTCGGGCAGTTACGACTTCAATTTGGATGAAAAAGACTTCAATTCGGTCAACAAAGGCTGTAATTTTGACAACATTCCATTCAATTTGTACAACAGAGATTTAAATTTGGACAGCAGATACTTCAATTTGGTCAAAAAATATTTCAATTTGGGAAGCAACGACTTCAAATTAGACACATTTTGTAAATGGAAAAACAGGAGAAAGTCAGTTTTGGCATTGGTCAACTGTCTTCAAAACCTTAACATTAGCAATTTGCTCTTCCGTTAACAACTGATTTAGCGTCAGTAATCTCAAATTTCAAATGAGCTTTGTAAGTTTACAAATATAAATGGAGCATTTATTTTTTTGAGGCGATCAGATTGATCACAGGTTTGGAATTTTAGTGGGTGATATTGGACTGACAGCTGCGGGAGCAGGGTATTTCAATCAGGCACGGCGGAACCGGGGGGGGGGGGCACCATAACGACGTCCACTTCCCTAAAAAATTAACAGCTTTTCATGTCCTTCTCCCATAATTCAATTGATGTTCAAACTTTTCAGACTTCTCATTGATTTGACAAAGCCAAAGATTGTCGATAAATTGCCAAGTTATCATCTTCCACTTTTTTTGTAAAGCACAATCCCATTCAAGTACAAACGATGCCGCAAAGCGTGAGATGGAGGCAATTATGCCATAATTGACAAGCAAGGGATAAAGCAAGCAAATAAAAAGTAGAATTGACTGATTTGTTTGTGATAGTGGATTTGTCTCAAGCGACTATGAATTATCTGCTGAGAGATAACTCAAAAAAATGTTGGGATGCAATCTACAGCAAATGCTTCCTTAGAAAATGAAATGTAATTTTATCGGCCCCTTATTAGTTTTAAGGGACCTTCAGTATTGAAAGTCCATTGATACTCTAGGAAAACCCTTTAACTGGCATCAAGTGCCCCTCAAAGCTTTCAGCGGATCCCTCTATCAGTATTACACGTATGTTGGGTCCTCAGTGTGGCTTTGTGGAAGATCCCTTTTTAAGTATAAAGAGCCCTGTGTCAGTTATTGCTATTCATTCCACAGTAGGCCTACTTTGCCTCTAAATGACCGATTGATTTACATACATGTACAATATACAGTGCATGAGGCATGATTTCCCTGAAAGTAACATCCTTACGATGACTACAAATCAATTAATTGAGACTATTTCCTGCAAAAGGGAAGTTTTGTATTAAGGATGAGATAAGATAATATAGATAGGCTTATTCAAACATGATGCTATTTACACAGTATTTGAAGATACACTGGAAAATTTGGAATGAAACGACTGCATTAAACTTTTGCGCTAACATTCAGATAAGCCATGCTAATACCATAATGCCTCAAGCACGCCGTGTACAGAAGCGCAAGACAAGACTGCTGGAAATGCATGGGAAATTCTGCCGTTTCTTAAAGCTCATTCAACTTATACGCGCCTGATATGGCATATGACATACGTGTATTTACGCACACCTAAATTTTATTTTCAATGTCTTTAGGTAGAAATTTTACATTATCTGTATAGTCCTTATTTCTGATACTTTAGTTCTTCATACTTTTTTCATCTCGATCCTTGGGATCTCCTCTTTTCTATTACTATAATTTCAAATTAAAATAACAAATTTTTCTTCAAGAAAAAATTAGCTCAGGGCAGAAAAAGTACCAAAAAACTTGTCCGAAGCATGGGCACTCAATCTTTAGGTAGAAATTTCGTTGTGATCTCCTTATCAAATTATAAAAGTAATGTTGTGCATCATGTGAAAATGCATGAACCACACTTTTAACCAGTCTATGTTTCAGGATTGCATTTACATCAATTTGGAATTTATTTCCTTCAATTACCCTTTGTTGTCTTCAATAGCCTTGTAACTGATGCCACGTTTTTGTCTTCTGACCGTTGCAGATATCTCAACTTAGAAATGAAAATGTTGAAATGATATTTTCTTTACACAACAAAGTGCATCATATGTGTGTCTAGTTGTTGCACCAAAAGGAAATAATCAATTATGGATCATCAAAATTGAACAATTATGAATTTAAAACTGTCATGTATTCTTTCGACCCGACTTTTCGATTTTTCTCAAAATTTCAATTTATTGCTGAAACCACATTTTTATCCGGATTTCATAAAAACGCACGGAATTATCAGGAGACATAATGTAATCATGTATGCGTTTTTTTTTGATAAGACAAAATTATCATTTCCAAAATCTCGTAGAGCGGACAAATTTTCCATCTGACCGAGACCACAAAATTATCGGTTAGAAGACACTAGTAATATATAGTAGCAATGGAATAACAAATACTCATTTGGTGTGGTCGACTATATAGGCTACTATCAGCATGAAAAATTGATAAAATAAAAATATAAATAAATAAGTAAATAAATAAAACTATAAATGCAAATTTTCAAAGTTGAAAAGACAAAAATTACCCAAAATGTTGTTATATAAAATGGATTTACCCATCTATTCTATCGACTTCTTCATGTATGACTTTTATTATTTGTCATGGCAATTATTGATTTTTATAATATAATATAATAGGCTTATAATTCTTTATAAATTAAATAGTATGAGAGGTTTGTCCAGAATTGTCAGAAATTTCACTCCGTGCCGGTCGGCATTTGAAGTCCGTATTGCCGTAGCCGCTCTGATTCTCCTTGTATCTCTCGTTTTGTTTGAGTAATGGGAATATCTGTTAGCTGGCATTAGTGTCTTATTCAAAAAGCAAAATCGTTAGATAATACAGCAAAGTAAGTTAAATCATAATTAATTGATGAAGCTTTTGCAGCACGTCTCCTTAAGATAATTATCTACAATCATCACATGCTTCATAAATATGATTATCGTTTAGATATTTGTAAATTTTGTGATTTGATTTAGTTGATGAATTGATTTCGCTTCTTCGCTCTTCCTTGTCAGGAATTTTTCAGTGCACAACTTTTTCAGAAAGTGAACTACATTAAACAGCGATTAAAATTTTCCATTCGATGTACTTTCCGAAAATCTTCTCAATTAGTATAATTGAAATGATTTATTCAAGAAATTCCTCCTCGTGATCATACCTTGAGTTTAGTTTAGTATCTCATTCGATTTTCCATCGATGCCATTGCCTGCAAATATTATTCATCAAGAAAATCCTGGAGCAAATCATTTTTCCTATTCATGTTAACCACAAGCTGTCGAGATTGCCATCTTGACAATTTATCTTTATTTCTCTTCAATGCCTCATACGAATGATGAAGTCAAACGAACATTGCCATTTTATGAATAAAATTGCAAAATCTAACTTGCTAACTTGCTACCTGTCCAGGTTTGATTTTTTTCAGTCTTGTCATTTGTCATGTCAAATTCGTGTTCATAGTTTTGTCTCCTGAGTTATTATAAAATTTCAGAATGATGATCTTTGTTGTTGTAATGTAAATTGAATAGATCATCCTTTCCAATCAGTATATTTGAACAATCTATTCCCAAGATTTATCAAATAAAGTCTTTCAGAAACATGCTTTCCAGTCGCAAATTACAGGTAATCTATGAAGTGCACGAAACTCAAGCCCTTTAGTCGAAATACTTAGATACCGTCATCATGAAATGTAATGGCTTGGTGATATTTTCACTTCTCCTAGACACAGCAACAGCTTTTAAACAAGGGTTGGCCGGTAAAAAAACAGCCTGTCAGCGGTAAAAAAGCAGCCTAGGAAAAACGTAATAAAAACTATGAGCCTTGCCACCCTTTCTTCGACAAAAACTGGCTAAAGCTCCTTTTTCGAGCATTAGTATTTGAGTCTTTTTTTGTGAATGTAAGGAGTCGTCACCAGTGCCAACTTCATTTATTAACAGTAGTATTCATTATATTAATTTCAAGTTTGGCTAATTCGATCAATATTGGGCCTGTAGTTTCACAATGTAGGCCTTGTCAATATTGCATTTCAAATTATACTTGTACTCTAAGTAAAAAAAATAACTATTGTGAAAAATTCAGATAAGGCTATGTGCATTCCTTCTAGCGTGTATGGTTTTTGTTATTTTATAAAGCTACATGTAATTCAATGTAAAATACAACAACGTGCATGTTGGATACAAAATATACGGTACATAGATTTCTATAAAAACTTTTTCGGATGAAAATATTCTGCCAAAAATGTGATGTTGTAGAAATTGCATGTAATTGCATGTAGTCAAATGCTTCGACATATGTTCAAAATATAAACGTTTGTTCCACAGCATTCATGTACAAAATCGTGCATGTGTATGGTGAATTCAAGAAAAAAATTATTATCATAAATTCAAATAAACGTCGCAATCGTTTAAGTGGTCCTTCGATCACCTATTCGATATCACCAGTCATCAGTCTCTTCAGATTCTGCTGACAGCGATCAAATTTGCAGCTTAGTGGAGATTTTCTTTAGTAGAGAGAGAGAGAGATCAGCTGAACATGCTCATACATGTTCTTTACTTTTTTTATGATAGTAGCTGCGTAGTATAATTCATTGCTCTTTGTTCTCCCAAGTCATGATTTTTCCTGGCATTGCAACCACGAGCATCATAGAAAATGTCCTACAACAGTAGAAATGCATTCTAAGTGCCTAGCTATTACATGTCATTGTTTGACTTGGGAACTGAGATTTACCGGTGCAGTGGTCTTGTGTAGTAATATCACTTCTTGACGCATCAATCGCATCAAACCTAAGACATTTTAGATACACACTGCATTCAAAAACAATTTAGCACCTGCTCTTCCGTGCTCCTCCCTCTCTGGAAACCTGCTTGTCATCAGTTGATGATAACTGCATTCTCCATCCAGAAGTTCAGACGCTGAGTCACCATGCGCTCCATGAGCATAGCGCATGCAGAAGTCTACAGGCTCACCAGTCTACAGGTGCCCTCTACTTGTGGTCCTTTTTGATCTCAAGGATTGGGATGAATATTTGACAAATTACAATGCATGTCACATGTATTTTAAATACCAAGAATGCACACGAAGGCTTAGAGTTATAGCGATATCATTGGGGCTTTATGAGAATATGTTAAGAATGCACAATATTATTGTTATTATACAAATGCTCCATAATTTTGGGCATTTAAAACGAATTGATAGATATCTGTAAATGATTCATGCAGTACCCATTTCATGCAGTAGCGTCGGTAGAATATTTCATGCATTTGAGGGTTAGATTGTTCAATTCTAATGACATTTTCCATTTTATGCCCAGGCTAACTGGCATTGTGTGTGGCTACCTGCCAGTTACATGCCAAATATATGATATTTGAATTTCATATTTGATGCTAATGCAGAGTTGGTGATCACAAATGATAGTATTACAATAATTGCTACCTTGGAATGTGAAATGCATGAATCATTCATGATGATTCGCTAAAAAGGTTAATGATGGCGGAATTCACTGATGATTTTCGAATTCTCAGGACTTAAAAAGTTCTTCTCGGAAGCCAAATTCAAATCAGTTTCATGTCTTACTGCATGAATGAGAATTCTTCAAAACTCTAAATTACGAAAATTGAGACTAAAAGTAAGTAGGCTTATTCTTCAGGAATAAGAACATATTTTGACTGGGGGGAGAGAGAGCCCTTCCCCCAAGTTAGGAACAATTATTTCGCAACGAGTATACAAATTTGGTGATTGTGATGTTTAGCCTGAGTACACTCAAAAAATTATTTGGCAGATATTGATTAATTGGTAAGTAGTATATACCTATTCTGTTTCATTTTTTACTAATTATACAACCAATTATTTATAATTATTATAGTGCAGTGGTTATTTAAATGCTAGACTGATAATTAAGCAACAGACAGACCTAAGCTTCAGATGTTCGAAGGTTATAGTGAAATATCAAGCGATGGACTGCACTTCAACAGGAGTGCTAAACACAACAAAAGGCAGCCGTGGTGTGCTTATAGCCGGCGTATAATCTACAGCCAAGCATCTCCTTTTGGGAGAAATATGTACAATACTACTTTGAAACATATTTTCACAGATAAAATCTCGGTAGCGTAGACAAAACACAGATCTGAATCTAATGCGGTTTAGCGAACAATCTGCATTTGGCACATTTCCATAATTGGTACCTATAAAGAGTGTATACAGGTTCACCAATATAGCATTACCAATTATATTTGTATAATGTACGAACTATAAGTTTAGAGTGTATAATAGCCATAAAAAGTAGTCGTCTTTGAATTTAGATGAAATGTGTCGTATATCCGCAAAACACAAGGAGACTCCACCACTTTTAAAAGTTAATTGCGCCACCGCTATATTTGAATTCCGGTCTATGCCGCATTCATAATTTACCATTATAGAAAGATCAGAAATGCTTTATGGATGCCCTTATATTATGTTATTTGATGTTCTACAATTACAATACGCATTACTTGAAAGTCTATAGTGGGCTAAATGGGGCCTGCTGAATAAGATATTAACTGGATGTGCATCTTATTACAATTAGAAATGTTGTTTTCTAAAACAAATATTATTCTTTACACATTTTATGTCTAGGCTCATGGACTTTTTTTGGCAAAAAAGCTTATGTGTAAATATTTTACGACTGATGAGTTTAGTGTACGCTCTATTATAGTAATAGCAGACGAAATATTTTGACAGATCTAAAAAGTACTACACATGCACTTTAACGTCAAAAAATGCACTTTAAAGTCACAATTTGCTTGGTGGATATTATTATGAATCCATCGTTCTGAATACTGAATACTCGTATTGAATCAACTCAATAATATTAAACAAAAAGCATCTCTGAATCATATAGCTACATAGAAAAAGAAAATGACTGATGCATACAGGAGAATACTGACTATGTCAATGAATTAAGCCATCTTTGAACAGCAAAAATGTCAGGTTTCGGCTCTTTGTCAATTGCTTCTTCTGTCAAACAGAATATAGGCAAACTATCGCAATAAAACTGATACTCCGCATTTACCGCTGAATAAACAAGATTCCGCTAAATACAGCTAGCACCTAACAAAGACATTGAAATTTGAATCTTATTTCTTACATAATTATTTATTGTCATTAGAATTATTTCATATCTAATTACATTTCCTCAGTACGTCATTTGAATGATTTGGGTCGCAGTGAAGTTTGTCTCACTTGAATTATAGCATGATATGATATAGTCGAAGTCGGAGCACTATTGATGGATTGCCTCATTTGCTTCATACTGGCTGCGGGTTGTGAGGATATGAAGCCTTCTATTTCCATTGAAATAAATAGTCTAAATGGGTAACATCACGATATGTCATTCTCCCATTCTGCGCCAAGAATATTGATCGAACTAGTCACGTTTATATAACTGTCTGGTAATTGAGTATGATCGCAAAATCTTGAACGACACATTAAGAGCTGTTAACACTTTTGCAACTTCAAAAACATTCAGTATTTATCGGTTCATTTTTTTCAAATTTTTCAACTTTGCACAACAGGTCGCCTGCAGATAATGAAAAATCATGCAATTCTGCAAGAATGAGGTCTTTTATCAAATGTATCTACATGAATATCTCGATCGTCTTATCAAAACGGTTTTCGCCTCTTATCTGTTCTCATTTCATCTTATCGCCCACACTGCAAGTTATCAATACTATTGGACGGAATGCTACCAGCATTTATGTAGAAGCGAGGTTGTCTGCGATATGGCAGTCGGACATTAACAAAAGGATCAAAGGACAAATTTGAAAGTGTTCTTAATGATAATTCTGCTAGAAAATGCTGCCAAAAATGCATCAAAATACCACTATTCTAGAATCTAGTAATTAAAGTGGTAAATCAAAAATGATTAGCGCTCAAGCCCCGTTAATCAGACGTTTAATGCCTGCAAATATAAAGCTAAATTATCAAAACAATGCGATCGGTTTAAATGCATTATGACATCCCCTCCCAATCTGATTTCTTGATTTGAAAAATAATTCAGAAAAGCATTATGCTAATTTCTCCCTCGGAAAAAGAGAGACAAGTAAACTACTCAAGTAATCACAGTTTGAATCTAGGCAAAGATGTAAATGCAAAACTAATTACACGTTAGCCAAGATGTCAACATTGAAAGCGTGATCTATTTTCCGGCAGCAATTGCATAATCCAATTTAGCATACCCGCCCAAAAAAAATAAATGGACATTTTGGACAGAAATAGAAAGAAAACATTCATTGAAATGCTTCAATTTTTCATTTTGGAGTTTTTTTTCGGGCATTTATTTGCAGAAATTACCTCCGTTGGAGCAAAGCTAGAGTAAAATACAATTAGATAAATGACTCAACAATAGAATTTTCAACGTTGCGTTGCAGGTTATATACCACTACAAAGAATTATGAATATCTTCAGATTCGGTAATGAGCATGCAAATAGGACAAAACTTGTAGTAAGATGACAAATTATGATGGTGAGGAGTTTGCTGCAGGTCAAAATTAATTGCATTCACATAAAATTTAAGATAAATTTCGGCAATCGCAACTAGTACAAACACATCTTCAGGAGGTTATCTGTATGGTTTGACATCATGCAAGCAATTACCTGAATCGTCTCATCTGCATATTTCGAATGATGTCTGTTTTCTTCAAGATATTGAACGATTATTTATCAGAAACTGAAGAATGATCACTTCAATATTTTGTTCATTATTGATTCCAAATATAGATTCCAGTAGGAACTATTTTGATAGTTGGATTAGCTTCATGGAGACCATAAGTCTGGCATTTTGGGAAATTCTTAATACCATACTTTAAATGAACTGGTGTTTGCTGTCCAAGAAAAAATGCATGTTCGTGTACACCTTAACGATTCAAATTCCCGTCTTTCCTTCAAAAGAAACCGACGCGGCTAGCGTGTTTTGCAGCTTTTTCAAATAATCGTTTCTTTCGACATAAAATTGCAATTTCATATTGACACTGCGGTTTGAAATATTTTAATTCAAAAAGCTGCTGTGTCTTGCTCTTAATAATAACTTCGTCACTACAAATTGCATGGCTGCAAATCTTCAAAATTTACTGATAAAATGTGATGTAAATGCCAAATGATATAGCCTATATGATAAACAACATCAAAGCATACAAGTGGGTGTCAAAACAAATCGCCAAACACTGTCATCATCGCGAAACACTGAGGGGATAATAGGTGACCGGAAATACAGAATATTCAAGGCCAAAAGTAAAATCATGTGATTGTTTGTGTCAGCAACAAATTTTTTGATAAAATGTTTACTTTTACATGCATTATATCAGGCAGAAAATTGAGACGATATGCTCATGTAAATCCATTTCAAGGCTCCTCACGGCGCAACCTAGTGGTAGCAATTTGTTTGCGAAAGACAAAAATGTTGATATAAACTTTGCCTATTCAAATATAAGATTTATTTATGTAATCTGATAAAAAACACTGACTTTCATAAAATATCATCACCTTCTACGTATTTTGTTGGCTTATAAAAAGATAAATTCAAGAACTACTGATTGTACACTCACACAATAATGCTGATGCAAAGAGCTCTTTTAAAAAATGTTTTGACTTCTGGCATTTAAGCATGGCTCTCTAACTATGTTTTGTACATTATTTCAAAACTGATTTCGATGCTGCGTTTTTTGAACATATCTTTAAACCCAAGTTGAGATGCTGGGATACAGTTATGCTTGTCGATAGGCGGGGTCACTTTATTGACGGTGAGAGCAGATTTGGTGCACGTGAGCCAGTAATACCATGCCTCGGTATAGAGATGTATTCGACCAAAGAATTGTGTAGTTGCTACTACACGCAAGCAGCGTGACATCATTATTAATTTGTGGCTTACACAAACAGCTTTATAACAAACTTTCGAAGAGTTGATGCCGAAGTATGTCGATTCATTTGATTAGCTGTGCAATTATAGATAAACTGTGTAAAGTGTTTGAAGTGCGAAAACAATTTCAAAAAATAAAAAGAGGAAAGTCACAAAGTAAACACCGTGCCTTTTGCTTCGAAACATTTCAAAAACACTTTCTATTCATTCCATGATTCATTTCATGACACAAAGGCAGTTTCAGCAACTCTGAAAACCGCAAATGTAATAGTAGTAACCCCGTGGCAAATTCAAGTGCAAAATGCGAAACGATGAGTCATCAGGCTGACTCCCCCCCCTGGAAGGAAGGGAGATGGCCAAGGATGTGTTGGGAGGAATGGGTCCGTGAGGAGGAAACCGTGGAAGGAGGAGTGTTTGCGATGTTCATGAAAAACCGCCCCCCCCCTCCCTACGACTCAACTGACCAAATTGGTTGAAAAGACCAAAGTTGTTGAGAATCATGTGAAAGAGGCTTCTATCAAAGTTTCAGATTGAAATGCGTCCAAAAAATTTTTTCGAAAATGTTCGTTGCTTTGGGTCTCGACACTTAGGATTTTTTCGTGAAAAAAATTTTTTTTCAAAATGTTCGAATTGAGCTCCGAGACCCATCCCATCGTGTTTGTCGTCAAAAGTTGGGTCGGTGAAGTTTCGGTGAAAAACCGCCCCCCCCATCCAACGACTCAAGCGACCAAGTTGGTCGATTGGTCGAAAAGACCAAAGTTGCTCAGAATCATGTGAAACAAACTTCTATCAAGGTTTCAGGTTGAAATTCGCCCAAAAAATTTTTTCGAAAATGTTTCACTACGGTGGTTGAAAATACCTAGGATTTTTTCAAGTCCAAATGTGAAATGTCGCTTTTTTAGCCAACTTTGACGATGAATAGCGGAGGATTGGAAGTGAATGGAGAGCTCGGGTTTCTTTTAGGGGCAAGACCGCGCTGTGTTCTCTAGGATCCACTCTTTTCAGATGCGTGGCAGGCTCCGTTTCCAAATGAGAGCATGTTAAAAATCGAGTTTTTGCGCATTTTCAAAGATTTTGAAACCTTTTGAAAAAACGACCGAGTGTTTTAACTCGGCTTCTGGTCATTGTAGAGGGTCGAGGGATGTCTTAAATGAAAGGGGAGAGCGAGAAAACGTGACACTCAAAGTTTGGAGTCAATCGGAGCACTAGAACCGGAGATAGACGGGTTTAAAGTTTTTGGATGATGGGTATTACGTCATCAGCTGATCTCCACAAACTATATAAGCGGGGAACCGACAGAGACTTTTCATTTAGAGGAGAGCGATTGTCAAAGGTAGGTCGTCTCTCTGAGCTCCGATGACAGCTTCGGACATTCCAAATTCCCAGTTTCTGTAAGAAACCGACTTAGAAAATTTCATTGCTGAACTCAGCTAAGGCGTCAGACTTAGCGGTTCGTCAGGAGATAGCCTTCGTCTCCACACCATAAAAGACTCCAAAACTTTAAAGGCTTGTAACTTCGCTTCTACAAGTCCGTTTGACTTGATTCAAAAAAGATTCGGTCGCGATTGACCTGCCCTAAGTGATAGACTACTTATAAATTTCATAAGTAGTGCTACAAAGTTGAAAAAATTAAATTCACTAGTTTTGGAGGTTTTCTGGGGTTTTCGACTCTGCTGAAGTCAATGAAAGGATTTTTAATGATTTCTGAGCCAGTCTTCTCATGTTACAAGCAGCTTTTCACTGAAAGCGAGCAAGACACGGAGAGTTTTGCTGTAATATTCCACTGACAGGGTGTTCCTTCGGGACGGCGGACGATGCCGTAGTGATGAGTGTGGCAAGGGAGTGTGTCATATTTTAGACCGAAACCGCTGGGGCAACTCATGTCTCATGTTGGGCATTTGACACAGTTGTCAACGTAGCACTTTGAACGCCAATCGGTTGAGTCTTAGCGATCTTGTCATAGGTGGCCTCTAAACATCTCCATTTCAAAACGCTGGTGAATCAAGCTCTGTACGGCTTGCTATCAAGCTGATCAAAGCAACGCCTTGGGATGTTTTCCTCTTGCAAATAACTCCACCGATTTTTATGTCAAAATCGGGGCCCGGATACCAACACAGTGACATGACGCACGCTCTGTCCGCCCGAGGTTGGATTTGTTTGTCGAGGTCTTGGAGCTGGGATAAGATCCCCTCTGAGTAATGCCTGTAACGGATTCAAGAGCTTAACACCCAAACGGTTGCTGGCTTGCTATCAGGCCTTCTTCGTCTAGCCTCAGTAACTCAGGGTTGGCAACGTCTATCGTTTGTCATTGTAACTTGGTAAAAATGAGATGGTTACTGCAGGCATTGACGTCAAACCTTTTCGCGTCATAGGGGAATCCGTCTTTGTGTTGGGAGTTGGTAACGGAAAGCACAGTGACTGTCGATGCCCATACATGGTAAAACTGCTGTTGTCAAGTCAAAAGCACGGCCAAATAAGGAAAGTCTGAATCATGGCTTTGTGCTCCCTGGGTATATAAACCGCCGACTCTCATTTAATTTCATTTCAATCATGCAGACGCCTAACACTCTGGTCAGCTCTCCTGACAAGCCTCGGTTGAACCCGAGAAATCTATTTCAAGAGTTTCAGCGGGCTTAAGAGCGAGAAAGGATTTATAACAATCTTGCTCGAATTGGTTCATCGGCTGTTGATGATGATACCGATTCAACAGAGTGGGGCTATATACCGCCCTCTGACAGTCGGGTGGTAGTAGAGGAGGTTGATGCCGCTGACATAGAGATACTAAGAGTTTCTCTCAGCAGGATCGGCCAGTCCCACCCAAGTTAGACGGTAGTCTTTTTAAAAACATAAGATCAACTTTCATACATGCAACACATTCTTTCATCACCCTTCGTCGGGAACGCCCCATGAGCCCTCTTAACGGCTACCTTCTAATGCAGCTAAAGCGGTCCCAAGCCCGCCACATATCTTCGGATATGGAATGCAGAGGGGAAGAATAAATGATGAATGGAATGAAGGGAGGACATTCATGCGCCACACGCAAACATCACAAACTTCTCTCTTTGCTAGTGAACAAGCTCTTGTCAGTGTCGTCAGAAAGTGTATCATGGTTTGTAAAAGTTTTACTGCAGCACAGGTTGATGTATAGTTAGAAAGTTTGATCATGACGTTTATTCGTAAGTCTAGTCAGAAACTTTATCATGTTGTACAAAGGTTTTACTGCAGCACAGGTTAATGTATAGTTAGAAAAGTTTGATCATGATGTTTTATGAAACACACATGTCATGAAATGCAAGCGTCAGTATAGTCAACTAGTTTTTACCGCGACGCACGTTTGTGAAAATAAAGTTTAATCATCGAAGTTGTATGACAGACCGAACCCATCACAGCACTAGAAAGTTTTATCGAAAAGGTTTTACTGCACAGTGTAGATTGTCTTGTAACTTACTTTCAGTGTTAGAAAGTTTTCTTGGCAGTCTTCAGACTGTCGAATACTATCATTAAGTTGAATCTGTTATCAGTCAACTTGAACGTTGCGTCGTGTTAGAGGGGTATATAAACCACTACCTCTCATTTAATTCTCATTCAGTTTTAAGTCATGATGGAAGGAACATCTCCTACTGAAACCATTCCCGACTTCATCATCCTCGACGAGTGGGATGAAGAGGATGAGAAAGAGTGTGATGAGAAGGTGAAGATCAAGAGGATCGTTTGGACGGATGAGGTGTGGACTCCAAGTACCACCCGCATCCGAAGGGTCCCAAATGCACCACAACGACTTAGGCGGTACAGGGTATATGACAACCTAGCGGTAATACCTATTGACTATTCAAGCCAATAGTCAACTTAAATGTCACCGAGAACGAACCACCGGCAATAATAAGGGCCACCATGGGGCAAGACATGATAGAACTTCCTCGCGGTTTGCCCTGGGCAGTCTTCAGACTGGCGAATACTATCATTAAGTTGAATCTGCTACCAGTCAACTTAAACGTTATAAATGAAGTTCGGTGTAATACTTCCTTTCGACAAGCAGAACTCATGGCTCATTCTCAGATAACGTTGCTTCACCTAAATCATGTTTTATATCATGAACGATTTCTAGTAACTGTGTTAAGTGTCCAGATGATTGGATATCTTATTCTAACATCTCTTGTTCTTCTATCTTCATGAAGGAAAAACAACACTGTCATGATACACATTTATTGAAAAGAAATAAAAGTAAAACGTTTTGTAATAAGACGGTACACGACGTCTACTAAGTCAAACTCTTCTTGATTGCAGGGCTGACTAGAAGGAGAGAAGAGGTCTAGCCAGCTCCGGAGTCTCAATACACCGCTCCATCATGACGTCCTTTGGAGACACACTCAGGAAGGCAGCCATGATTGTATCACTACTATCCTCTTCATCGTCGGAAATGATGATGACTTCCTCATCAAACTGCGGCGGCTCGACCTCACCATCGTAAATGGTTTTCACTTGCCTCTTGCGTGGGGCATTGGGCATGAGTAAGGCATAGGCGTTCGGTGGTGCATCCATTTTGATGATATTATGAGGAAATGGTCATTGCACCGCACTTATATAGATTCTCTCTCCCTGCTTCACGCTCTCTCATTGGACGACAGCCATTTATCAATCACACTGCATCATTCTCATATATAAAGAAGAGTGTCTTGCATTTTACTATCATAGTCATGTCCGACACAGAGGAAACATTCACACCTCTTGCTACCTCAACTCCTACGAAGGAGGAAGTTGAGAGAAAGTTTCAACAAAAAGAGGAAGAGGAAGAGAGACAAATGATTGAAGGCTGCAAGCAGCTCACTCTACAAACGGTTGAGAGTGAGCCTTTCATAAACGAGGCTGACTTTCAGGAGTGAAAAGCCCTTTGATGAGACCAGAGAATGCCCCAAACGGTCTTTATGAGACGACGGCCTTAACGGCCACCTAATCAAGAAAGAAAAGACATTGACTGCGCCACACGCAACATTAGTGATTTGATGTTATCTGACGAAAATGAAGTGTTAAGACAGTACGTCCACCAATGAATTGAATAGGTTCACCACTATCATCATAGATAACAAATTTGCAATGGGATAATCGTGATACATTGACTGGAATGTATACCTTGTTCAGGAACTCCCTGTGCATGGTCACACCAAAGTCGCCACTGTCAATAGGAATATATCTTAAAAGGGGAACCATTTGACCACCAACTTGTGTTGAATGGATAAAGTTAGTGTAAATGTAAAAGTGATTGATATTCATATTGAGCAGGGATGTTGAGCCACAATACTTCTCGTCGTAGAATATGTCACGTTTGAATCCTAAAATCTTTGTCAACTCTTTTGAAATGTGAATGACCATTTTACCATGTACACTGATACAGAATGTATTTTTTTAGGATCATGGTCAAAATGACATGAGTGTAGATTTGATATACCCTTGTTCAAGTATATACAAACATCATAACCATTGCTATAATGCTTTGGAGGTATCGGTACTTTTCATTTGGCTTCCATGTAAGACTGGGACGTAAAGCAGGGCCTGTGCGTTTAAAATAAAGGACCATTCGACAATCGGATTGCTGTTCAGATGTCATTTTCACATTCCCCCATTCATGGTATGACCATAAGACGTCTGTTTTTAAAGAGAGCAAATCGCGAAATTTAGAATTGATGTGAACGAATCCAATGTGTGAACGCTCATAATCATTTCGGAAATCAATCCTTGCTTTATTGTGTACTCGAGTGATGGACATAGATAATCCATTTATTTCATTTACCTGTTTGATCAAGTCATCAACAGTACCAGATTTAAAAAGCACAAAGCGCTCATGCATGCGATCAAGGGGAAGAAGGGTGATATTAAATTTTTTCATGTGCCAGTTTGGATATTTCTTAATCTGCTTTGATACTTTCATGTACACTTGAGCTCTCAAAGGGAAAGCACCGCCTCCTTTTACTTCTGCAAATTTTGTGATAGGTAAAAAGAAACGTGATTTAAGATTCAATATCTATTGCAGCGGCCCACTCACATAGAATCCATGGGAAGTAGTAGTCGGTCTCATGTAGAGGGTGACTTTATGTAGATTTGGATCCATCTGCCAGAACCATAGATCCTTTGCCAAATCATTCATAACATTCAATAGGCGTTGAATTTTCATATAATAGTATGATTGCTCTAAACGATGACGGAATGATGGGTTTGTAGGTTGTTTCCATTTCAGGGGTGAAGCATTTTTAGCGATGGGTATGTCTGTATCTGCAGTGATAATTAAAGTAGGGCCATTTACAATCTCATCAACAGCTCGCTTTCCCCGACGGGTGTTTACTGTAGGAATAGAATTCCACTCTGCTGCATGTTCATTCAAGTTGTAGGTATGTACTTTATCATTTCGCTCTAGTTTTGGAAAGTACAAGTCTTGATTCGTTGCAGTGCCTAATGTAATCTCTTCATTTGCAATGGTTCTTATATTATTCACATAGCTCAAATCTTGCAGGGCCACTTCCCAATCACCATTTAAGTCAATCGGCTGTGTTGAATCAGTCTCAAACTCGGCAGCTGTATTTTCATATCGCTCAGGTTGAGCATTACTGGGAAACACTGCTGTAAACTCCATGTTAAAGTATCAACATAAAGCGTGGTTTGCTTAAGCATTATGTCGCAAGACATAACGAACTGCTGCTTTCAATCTGTTCACAGTAGACACTTTCTGTCGTCCTGGGAATTTGGTTAAGAGTGATTGCCCTTTCACATAATGCACTCCCCTAAGTATGGTTGTACCACCTTCTTTCATATTGCCATAGTTGATACAACCAAATATGACTTGATATCTTGGTCTTCCACGTTTAAAATCTGTAAGGGTATGAAATATTTCACGTTTTATTGATGAGCTCACACGGCAGCTATTTTTTAATTCCATTGCAATGCGACGTACAGGATTGATCAAATCGATGCCACGTACAGGCGATCGCTTAAAGCCATAATCTGTTAACACCATTTCCCACGCATGACCCATTCGCTGACGTAAAATCTGAAGTTTGTAAGCATGATTTTGCCAAGGATCGGCTATTCCGGAAAGAATTACATCTTCAATAGGTCTTGTTGCATGAATAGGTGATTTGATGAGACGAACTGCATCATCTAATCCTCGTCCCGCTAATGTCACTATTGCAAATGATAATATGATAATCAATCTTAACATGACTTCATCCATTTCTTATGAATGTTTTGCTTAAACGAGATGACTAAGCAAACGTTTTGATGTGTCCAAAACTAACCATGATTGCCAAGCTCTCTTCTCAGTGTCACGTTACATGGAAGGCTCGTCGCATTACCTTTTACGATGCTCATCGACACGTTAAAGTAAGTTTATCCCCTTTTCAAATGGATAACCTCCACGATGCTTTACATATCATGCATCATCCAATGTACTATATCCCTCTAGGTGGACGTCTCTTCATTATTCGACGAGATTTCATTGCTCTTCATGATCAATATGGTGTTATACATTTTACATCCTCAAGTTGGAACAAGTATAGAGAACGTATACATCCTCGCATCATGACTTACCTTCAACAAACCAACACTCATAAGCATGAATGTGGCAAGTGAACAATGTCTTCTTATCTCTACCTATTCATGTCTAATGACTAAATACAACATATTCAATCACATCATCTACTTTTCCATTGAAGTATAATAAAGAAAACAAATTTTAATCGTACATATTTATTGAAGGCTTTTATAAAAGTTACGAATGCGCTTTTCATTGACAAGGGTATCATGTGAAAAATGCTTACAAATGTCATGTAAAGAGTCATATTGTAGTCGTTGCATTGCAAAGTAGAGGGCATAGGCTCCACATGTTGAATACAAGGGATGTTGATGGGCCAAAGCATTGCGAATCCATTTTCGTGAATGTCGGTTCATGAAACGTGTGACATAATCACAGTTTGGTAAGGTCAATGAATCAAAGATTTCGCCGCAATAGTTTTTATCAATAGACAAAACTTTCCAGTGTTTGCCGGGTAAGTGTGCTGTATCAGTATTCATGATAATGAATGAGGGTGGTTTTGGTAAAACTGTGGGCATATTATTAATGGAAAACACACCTCGAAATGCTGCAACAGTGCGTTCATCACCATGTTCTTGAACGACTCTCTCTAGCTCTGCATCAGATAACCAACTCATTAACTTGTATAAGAAGCGGAAACGTCACGTAGTCTGTTAATTCGAATGGTGGAATCGAACACAGCATAGATGAGTACATTGACTGTTTCGTCAAATCTTTTTCAAAGAAGAATTCTAGTTTAAGACCCTTCGTGGCTGTGCCCGGACGATAAGAAGCACCTGCTTCATTGTTTGCTGTCAAATCAAATGCATAAAGTGCATAACCTTTAGCAAATTCATCATAAGTCAAACCATTGATGTCATTAGTATTCCAGTATTTAAAGGTCTCCATAGTATTTTGATATGAGCGAGAATAATGTCCATTAGCGAAGTCTGGGCAAAAAGGAGTACCAGGAATGCAATCAGTATCGCGATACAATCCGATTTGATTTAAACCAAAGTGTTCAAAGTTGAGGGGATTCTTCGATATATTACCATTATATGCATCATTCGCAATCAATCCCACAATGATCATTTTTGGTGATTGTATAGGAAACAAACTATCTTTAACAAAGCTCTTTTGCGCACGAGAAATGGTGAAACTATGGATCTCAGTATGATTTACATCATAAAGAGCATCATACTTCTTCAAACCCATCTCGTGACCATTAATCACCGATGGATTCACTGTCATTCGGCGCACATAAAGTCTAACACTTTCAAACACAATCTTAAATTCAGTCTTTGCTCCATAAAAATTCAATACAAATTTAGGATCGTTCGGTAAGAGATGAACTCGCATGTCTACTTTTGACATTAAGAAACGTGATTGACGGAAAAAGTCCAAGTATAGGGGACCATATAATTCACACACCCTACTTTCTACAGTCCACTTTTCACGAGTGACAAATCCCTTGTTTTTGTCACTATCTAATTTACCAGCTTCATCTTTACACCAACCCATAACAGCCATGTGACTCTTTTGTGCTTGTGGCTGGAACTGCATGACTGTTGAAAAATAACCGAGATAGGGATAGCTGTGTTGACAACCTTCAACCCGAGTTTCACCAATGGTCAATGATACATCCTTGAAGAGCGTTGCTATTGCCAAGTTATTCACGGCTACTTTGTCCTTGTCGTCAAGGTTTGTACCGTCCTTATTTACTATCTTAAACTTAACATGCAGATTGATGTCATTTACATCGATGTACTCAGCATCGTTTCCTGGTATTAAAAATTCAATGACACTACCAGAATCAATACTTGTCTGTGGATAACGAATGGATACATAATTTCTAATGATATCCGTCTGTATAGGTGTTCTATCAAATAAGCAAAGGGATGAGGTTTTACATTCCATATTTAAAACAGTCCCCGTCGTCTGCGTTTGCTAGGAGGTATACGAGATGCTCTTCGCTTACGTTTGCCTGAAGTAGAGAGTGGATTGATATGACTGATGACAGACCTGATACCAGCCTTACCGACATTCTTCAAACTCTGTATTCCATGACGCTTTAGCGATTCACAAATCGGCAATCTTTCTGAAAGCGAATCACTTGCTACATCTGCTGCTAATCCTACAGCTTCCTTTAAAGCTGATTTTCCCACATTTGCGATAGTGGGGAGCATCATACCTTTGACAGCACCCAATAGACTACCCCTTATTGACGTCTCGATCCAGCATAAACGAGAAAGCCAGCTCCATGACTAGCATAGGAGTGGGCAGAATAAAACGTAGCAGTTTGATCCATAGATATTTATTTATTTATATTTACACAATTCATTACTTTGCTTAGGAACGTTGACTAACACGATAAAGGTCAGAATGACGAATCCAACTGTTCATTGAACTTGGATAGCCAGCCCATTTCAACAGGCACCACTTTTCCCCTTGTCGCATTTGGTGACGAAGTATCTTTTCAACCATGTAGTCATCATCTTCTTTGGTGATGGGTGTTATCTCATGACGATAAAAACTCCCTTCAATCTCTTCACCATGATAATCGCGAAGCTTGTAGGTAGTAGGCTTGAATTTCTTGTTAACCTCAGAGACAGTAAATATTTCTTCCGTCCAATTGGGAAGATATCCTTTCGCAAACACGCTTTTCACCTTGGAAACACGAACTTTGTCACCAACCTGAATGTCACGTTTACCTTGTGATGGTTGCTTGCGTTTAGCATTGATTTCACGGATTGTATCCAGAATGTCTGGAGTTATGTCAGCAGGTTTTTGAGCAATCATGCGATGAACATAATGATTGCAAGCGTGTACAGTATCTTGTAATACATCTGTCCACTTTTGCGTTACTTTTGCAGTGAAATAGCGCCGTAGGCGATTTTTCAGTGTACGGTTAAAGCGCTCGACCACTGCAGCCTTGTATGCACTTTTCACACTAAACAGCTCAATGTTGTGTTCGCGAAATAAAGCACGTACATGTCTGTTTTCAAACTCTTTCCCTTGATCAGTCTGAATACGTGTGGGAATGCGTCCTTCACTGAAAATATTTTGGAAAGCCTCGGCCACTTCTTCACCACGCTTTGTCTTGAGTGGTTGAACCCAAGCATAACGAGAAAATAAGTCAATGACAGTTAGGAGAAAGCGATAGCCTTTATTCTTTTTAGCTAATAAAGAAACATCAGCCAAATCTGCTTGCCATTGTTCATCAATATCATGAACGATATAAGAACGGGTAGGATAACGTTTTCGAGCTTGTGTGTGCAATGTATATGCAGGTTGAGCTTTTAACCATCTCTTCACTTGTTTCTGTGAATAACCACTTGCTTGTGACAACTTTTCCACTGAAGCATAGCCTGCATAATGCTTTGGGTTATAGTAAATTGATTTCAGATGTTCATCCATCGTCTATTAAGAGGGATCGTTTATTTGCCTCAAAGTATCAGTCTTTTTCTACGCTAGGGTTTGCGTTTGTGTTTGAGTCCTGCTTTTGCTACTTTTTTGAGCCGTCTTGTATGAATCACTTTTACAACATGTACTTAAGCAGTTCAATGACACATGAATGTTTGGCAACTCTGAACATGGGATGCAACACAGCTTCTTCATTAAAAGTCTGTGATAAAATCAAATGATGGATAACGTGTTGAAGGTTTTGGTATACGCTTCGGTAACTTCTCGGGTGTTTTCAAAGTTTGCTTGATTCTCTTTTTAGGTCTCTCTACACTTTGCAACTTTCTCTTCCTAGGTGTAGAATCATTTTCCATTTCCTGTAAGGTATCACGACCAAGAATTGCTTCTGGGACACTGAATTTCTTCATACTTTTTAAAAAGAACTCCCGTCCTGTAGGTGTAAAGTGACGACGACGATCACGGACAGCATGATTAATTAAATCTTCCACTCTTGAGTCCCTAATGACTGCACCATCATTACCTACCACTTCACCTCGTTGTGTGATTTTCAAGTTGGGTTCGAGACTTCGATATAAGCTCAGTGCGCGGTTGCGATAGGGTTTGGGTGAACCAAGCGAAAGATCATTGTGTATTTTTTCTTTCAATTGTTTCATTTCTTCTAAGGTAGAACTCTGCTTTATCAAACGATCATATGGATTTTTACTTTGTACAGCTTCTTGTTCATATTGCTGATTAAGTTGTGACATTTGATTTGCCCAAGGTTGATGAACACTCTGCATTGTAGTCAGATGTATATATTCTTCTTGTGGAATAGCAATCATGCGTTGAAAACCGCTCATAACAATTTATATATGATCATGGGTTTCTCAAAGAGATGACTGCGTAAGCGATAATCCTCAGGACACTCCTGGGTAAAGTCCAAAAATAAATAATTATAGGGTTTTTCCGTAGCAGCCTCAAATACATCAATCAATGCTTTTGACTTGCGAGGAAGAACTTGTCGAGACAGGAATTCAACTTGACTTTTATCGCGAGGATTTTTAAAGATGATGTAGTAACGCGTGTTTAGACTTCGAGTCCGTGCTTCCTTTCCACTTGGAAAAAGATTTTGCATAATGAAAATGATAAAGCATGGTTTATGATGAGCAGCCTTGGTAAACATAGCAGTTACTTCTTGTGAGTTCTTACTCTCATTAAGTAAATCATCAAGAATGATAATATCATAGGGTTGAATATCAGCAGTGCTGATGATCCCCGGTTGAACCAAGTAACCCTTACTAACCAATTCACGATGTAAGTTATGTTGATAAATTCCATAGCACCAAACAACGCGATTAGGTATGCAGTCAAAAATCTCATTACGACGCTCCAACAATTGCAGTGTTAAATGTGTCTTTCCACTATGAGAGGGTCCTACGATACACATAGTGCGAGTACAGCGTAAACGGAAATCCATGTTGATTTTGATGAAAAGTTATACCATTTAACTTAGTATCTATCCATTAATGGCTTTATTTGCGAGAGCACCAGCTAAACCTCCAAAAGCAGGACCGGCAGCTGCCATGATGATAGGCACTAAAAATGGTAAGAAGCCACCACGTTGTGATAATAGTTTGCGCTTTGTAGGAATTGATGTTTTTGGATTGCTCAAGGTGCGAAGAACTTTACCATGTCTGGCAATTGCATTGGCCTTTTTGCTATTTAATGTCATATAATGCACTTTTCGTATTTCTGCACACATTTTACGAATGAAGGCATTGTTTGCCAGCTTCATTGCCTCACATCGATGAGATGGCTTTAATTTTAATAAGCGACGAAGCGTGATACAGAATTTTTTGTTTACATTTGATTGACACTTTTGTCTGCGTGAACGGTGAGATGAACGACGTCTAGCCATTTTTACAGGTCGATGTTAGAGTGTTCTTTGCTTAAACACGACAGCAGTGTCGAAACATCAACGTCGTAAACGCAATGAAATAGAGGAAGACATTGAGTACAGCACTAGTAAAAAGCAATACACTGAGAACAGCCACAGTACCAGTAGGATAGTCAGAAGCAGATACATGTGTGGGTAGCTGTAATGTATCATTCAGTGAGGTGCTATAGTTCAATGGAAACAGTTCAGCTGTGTCGTTTGCTGATATGTCATGAGCCAGACATGAACAATCTGTTTGTATGACGATGTTTGTAAAGTTTAATGCCTTTGCATCAATTGTGCTTAAGTGGAAAAGGCTTCCCGTAAGCAACGTGTAGAATACATAGCTCCAAGCAAGGTAATGAAAGAAGACCATGATATAACAGTGATGAAAGTGTATTCGTAAACTGATTTGGTTTAAAATTATAAGATAGTATATAGTCAACATCTTCACAGTTTGCGTGAATGATGATTGCATTACTCAAACGATGTATCATCTCTCTACAATCACTGGATTATAATAGTTTTTCCAACACAAGAATCCACTGCCTTGTATAATCATGCTTTCTCTTTTCAATGAGACGGTGATACAGTGGTGTCATGGTCTTAGATGACTGTTTTAAATTCGACTAGGATTGCATCAACCTCATTTATATACATTGACTGTTGAAATTATTTCTTGATCACAGATGGGACACAACACAGTTTCCAAAGGTACATAGCACGTAGAACACATAACAGAATGACAACATAGTAAAAAGAGAAGGGAACGCTCCCTTTTAAAACACTCAACGCAGTTCCGTTCACATAATAATTTAAACGTCTCTTCTTCCGATTTCTTTCTAAAGTCACTTTTATTGGTAGAGTTACTTGACAAATCAGTTGCAAATGTCACTTTTTTCTTTTTCACTCCAGATCGCACCAATTTCATCCCATTTTCACTATCATTACATTGCAGCATGGAAAAATCCTCTATCCATCTTCGATCAAAATGATGATTCATAGCATGCTCATCTAGATCCATTAGTCTCTCAACTAAAGCGCCAGCTTTAATATTTTCATTTACATTTGTAACACTTTCTATAGCCTTCAACGAATAGCCAAGCTCTCTTGCTACAGACCATGAAGTCGGGAAACGAATGCAACTTTTCATCTTCAAATAATTTCAAATGATCATGAGCGTCAGGAATGGACACTCAGTTGAATATGCTTGATATGAATTGTACACCTTTGACAGTATTGATGACTCTGAGTAATCTAATACTTTACTTTCAAAAACATGAGTTGTAGTAAAAATTAGTTGACTACACTGACGCTTGCATTTCATGACATGTGTGTTTCATAAAACATCATGATCAAACTTTTCTAACTATACATCAACCTGTGCTGCAGTAAAACCTTTGTACAACATGATAAAGTTTCTGACTAGACTTACGAATAAACGTCATGATCAAACTTTCTAACTATACATCAACCTGTGCTGCAGTAAAACTTTTACAAACCATGATACACTTTCTGACGACACTGACAAGAGCTTGTTCACTAGCAAAGAGAGAAGTTTGTGATGTGTTGCGTGTGGCGCATGAATGTCCTCCCTTCATTCCATTCATCATTTATTCTTCCCCTCTGCATTCCATATCCGAAGATATGTGGCGGGCTTGGGACCGCTTTAGCTGCATTAGAAGGTAGCCGTTAAGAGGGCTCATGGGGCGTTCCCGACGAAGGGTGATGAAAGAATGTGTTGCATGTATGAAAGTTGATCTTATGTTTTTAAAAAGACTACCGTCTAACTTGGGTGGGACTGGCCGATCCTGCTGAGAGAAACTCTTAGTATCTCTATGTCAGCGGCATCAACCTCCTCTACTACCACCCGACTGTCAGAGGGCGGTATATAGCCCCACTCTGTTGAATCGGTATCATCATCAACAGCCGATGAACCAATTCGAGCAAGATTGTTATAAATCCTTTCTCGCTCTTAAGCCCGCTGAAACTCTTGAAATAGATTTCTCGGGTTCAACCGAGGCTTGTCAGGAGAGCTGACCAGAGTGTTAGGCGTCTGCATGATTGAAATGAAATTAAATGAGAGTCGGCGGTTTATATACCCAGGGAGCACAAAGCCATGATTCAGACTTTCCTTATTTGGCCGTGCTTTTGACTTGACAACAGCAGTTTTACCATGTATGGGCATCGACAGTCACTGTGCTTTCCGTTACCAACTCCCAACACAAAGACGGATTCCCCTATGACGCGAAAAGGTTTGACGTCAATGCCTGCAGTAACCATCTCATTTTTACCAAGTTACAATGACAAACGATAGACGTTGCCAACCCTGAGTTACTGAGGCTAGACGAAGAAGGCCTGATAGCAAGCCAGCAACCGTTTGGGTGTTAAGCTCTTGAATCCGTTACAGGCATTACTCAGAGGGGATCTTATCCCAGCTCCAAGACCTCGACCCACAAATCCAACCTCGGGTGGACAGAGCGTGCGTCATGTCACTGTGTTGGTATCCGGGCCCCGATTTTGACATAAAAATCGGTGGAGTTATGTACAAGAGGAAACATCCCAAGGCGTTGCTTTGATCAGATTGATAGCAAGCCGTACAGAGCTTGATTCACCATCGTTTTGAAATGGAGATGTTTAGAGGCCACCTATGACAAGATCGCTAAGACTCAACCGATTGGCGTTCAAAGTGCTACGTTGACAACTGTGTCAAATGCCCAACATGAGACATGAGTTGCCCCAGCGGTTTCGGTCTAAAATATGACACACTCCCTTGCCACACTCATCACTACGGCATCGTCCGCCGTCCCGAAGGAACACCCTGTCAGTGGAATATTACAGCAAAACTCTCCGTGTCTTGCTCGCTTTCAGTGAAAAGCTGCTTGTAACATGAGAAGACTGGCTCAGACATCATTAAAAATCCTTTCATTGACTTCAGCAGAGTCGAAAACCCCAGAAAACCTCCAAAACTAGTGAATTTAATTTTTTCAACTTTGTAGCACTACGTATGAAATTTATAAGTAGTCTATCACTTAGGGCGGGTCAATAGCGACCGAATCTTTTTTGAATTAAGTCAAACGGACTTGTAGAAGCGAAGTTACAAGCCTTTAAAGTTTTGAAGTCTTTTATGGTCTGGAGACGAAGGCTATCTCCTGACGAACCGCTAAGTCTGAGTTCAGCAATGAAATTTTCTAAGTCGGTTTCTTATAGAAACTCGGGATTTGGAATGTCCGAAGCTCTCATCGGAGCTCAGAGAGACGACCTACCTTTGACAATCGCTCTCCTCTAAATGAAAAGTCTCTGTCGGTTCCCCGCTTATATAGTTTGTGGAGATCAGCTGATGACGTAATACCCATCATCCAAAAACTTTAAACCCGTCTATCTCCGGTTCTAGTGCTCCGATTGACTCCAAATTTTGAGTGTCACGTTTTCTCGCTCTCCCCTTTCATTTAATACATCCCTCGACCCTCTACAATGACCAGAAGCCGAGTTAAAACACTCGGTCGTTTTTTCAAAAAGTTCCAAAATCTTGGAAAATGCGCAAAAACTCGATTTTTAACATGCTCTCATTTGGAAACGGAGCCTGCCACGCATCTGAAAAGAGTGGATCCTAGAGAACACAGCGCGGTCTTGCCCCTAAAAGAAACCCGAGCTCTCCATTCACTTCCAATCCTCCGCTATTCATCGTCAAAGTTGGCTAAAAAAGCGACATTTCACATTTGGACTTGAAAAAATCCTAGGTATTTTCAACCACCGTAGTGAAACATTTTCGAAAAAATTTTTTGGGCGAATTTCAACCTGAAACCTTGATAGAAGTTTGTTTCACATGATTCTGAGCAACTTTGGTCTTTTCGACCAATCGACCAACTTGGTCGCTTGAGTCGTTGGATGGGGGGGGGGCGGTTTTTCACCGAAACTTCACCGACCCAACTTTTGACGACAAACACGATGGGATGGGTCTCGGAGCTCAATTCGAACATTTTGAAAAATTTTTTTTTCACGAAAAAATCCTAAGTGTCGAGACCCAAAGCAACGAACATTTTCGAAAAAATTTTTTGGACGCATTTCAATCTGAAACTTTGATAGAAGCCTCTTTCACATGATTCTCAACAACTTTGGTCTTTTCAACCAATTTGGTCAGTTGAGTCGTCGGGAGGGGGGGGGCGGTTTTTCATGAACATCGCAAACACTCCTCCTTCCACGGTTTCCTCCTCACGGACCCATTCCTCCCAACACATCCTTGGCCATCTCCCTTCCTTCCAGGGGGGGAGTCAGCCTGATGACTCATCGTTTCGCATTTTGCACTTGAATTTGCCACGGGGTTACTACTTGTAATATTCGAGAATCGTTTACTTAATCGCGAGGTAGAAGAACGCTGAAGAGATGCGTCTACCTTCTAGATCTAGTTACATTTACCAGCTGTTGTACAGGGAAACATGTATAGGGCTGCAGCGCTGGAGGATGTCATATTGATAGAAGAAAGTATTCTTCTGTTTCCAGCGGACGCTACAACTCATCTTGGTTCAAAAATATTGAAGCTAGATGAAAAGTAAAGCATGGTTCCAAAGTGATTACTTGTGTTTCAGAAAATCTGGTACAGCGCCGCAAAATACAAACTGAGAGTAGTCTACTTGCAGGGGAATACGTGAATTTCTTTAGTAATGACTTTTTTGAGTGTGCTGAGATGAGTGAGCACTTTTCTCTGTGATCATTGTCAATACACTTGCTGTTGTTATTTTTGATATTTTTGCCGATTGCGTTGCTTGCACCGTACATCAATTCTGTTTACAAAATTTCATGGCTCACGTGCTTGAAGTTTCTAGCAGAAAATGAACTTTGAGTTTTTCTCTTTCTTAGTTTATCATGTAGCTCACAATGACGATAGACTATACATCAAAACAAATATTTTGATACAGTACCTTGATCGAAGATATTAAACATTGGTTAACCTGCTGTAGCATATAGTGCACAAATTGCTTGTCAGTGACAAAGAAGGCATTCAGGGTACTTATCACAATTTGTGAACTGCAAGCCTTACTTGAATATGAGTTATACCAGTCTACCAATGAATTAGTTTTGCCGTTACTGAGTTGCGATCGCATGTTAATGACTTGGAAAAGGTGTGATTTAGGGCATTTGACAAATTTAATGAAAAACAGCAAAATCGAGGAAATAAGCCAACAAAATAATAGAGACCGAAGTCAGATATTGCATAGTCCCTTTTATGTGGCTGTTATTCACCGCATAAGGACTAACTTTATCAGCAAAATCCTTTTCACAATGAACTGTATATTCTAAAGGAACATGGGGATCGAAGCATTATTACGGAATTCATTGCAATCAGCAGTGATAAAAGATTAATTTTGCTATTCCGACAATGTATTCAGAAATTCTTTTTGTCTACTTAGCAAGTTCCTCCATGTGAATCAGCTTGCACTTCTTGTAAACCGGCACCCTTAAACAATCTATTTCTGTAGCAAGGCTTGAAGTCGGCTTCAAATATATTATAATTAATCTTAAGTGGTGCTGTTTTGTCCTAGATTTTTAATTTTTTTGATTATCTATTGACAAATTGAAAAGGTTTAATGCATTATTGAAAAATTACTTAATTGATGATAATTAACCATAACTGATGATAATTCATGTAATTTCCGGTGAAACTCTTCAAACTTATGTAAGAATTCTTAGCTAGATTATAAACCAACAATTCTTCTTTTATATCCGAAATAATTTCCGGCCAGCGATGGAAGTCTGCACAAAGTTAAACAAAGTTAGTGTCGCGATATTGTGCGGCAGATGCCATGAAAAAATGAATCTGAAATGATCACTCACACCGATGGCAGCGTTGCCAACATGACGATATGTTTTCTTACAATCTTTCTTGCTACTCGGCGAGTGGAAATTTTGTTAAAGCCTAATACATTAAAAGATGCCTGCCAGATAGATTCTGTTTACTATTCAATCAGTATTAGAAGATAATGTAAAATAAACCATGATTATTGACTCTTGCATGCTAACAGCTCCCGCTTATGGCAAACAGCAATTCCTAAAATCAACATCAAACAGATGACATCTCAAACAAAGTTCCCTGTAAGTAAAATCGCTTTCTTTTTTGGAGTCTGGAGTAACAGGAAATAAGCGGTCATGTGACAACAAGTGAGAAATGTTACAAAACTTTGACACGTTGTGGAAGGCCATGATGAGTTTACTCTAATACTGTATTTCGAATCCGATGCGCAAAATATGGAGAAAAAACAAAGATGCAATTATTCAATGTAGATACACTAATGCATAGTTCATTGGTAAACTTTATGTGACTTATTACGCCTTGCTTTCTGAAAGGTTAGAATTTACACATGAATATATCAGCTTTGCGCATATAATAATGATAAACTAGGTGCATTCATCACATCAATAAGGGTAATTTATTTTCGCCAACGAACAAGCTTGTGAATAAGGACATAAGCAGTGTTGCATGGAATAAATTTGATGTATCTAAAATCATCGGAAACGAAATAATATCGTTGCTCTGAAGTAATATTGTGCAATCTAATTTTTTGTTTTCAACTGGATTCTGATGATATGTTCCACCTCATAACCGTGCCTGGATTATTTTCGCTGCTGGAAGTAATTATCATAAATCACAGTAAGCGCGAGACATTTAGATTTTTATCAAGTGTGAATCATTATTACAGGATCACAAAATGAAAATTGAAATTCATTTATTCTCACATAGAATTTCATAGCACAAATATTTTCAGTCCCTCTTGCAGAAGTAATTTATCGAAATTCATGGATCTGTTGCCAATAACTAATAATGACACATTGACTCAAGGTATTGCCGTTGATTGTTATCCGAAATAGATCCACGAATCTCGAGGAGAAGTTATATTATGTCGACTAATAAACTGCGAAAATGAAAACATTTACGTAAGAAATGCTGCAGAAAACTATGTCCGATTCCATTTCAATATTCATTTCGCGAACTTGAAATGGCGGCGAAATAATTTGTGGAGGTGCTCAAGTTTTTCATGCGGGATGTTGCATAGTGTAAGTTGAATTGCTCATGCAGGATGCATTGAGTTGAAGATGGATTATGACCACGTCTCGTGACATCTGCTGCCTGGATTCAAATGCCCTAACGTGCATTTCAGTACAATCACACAAGTCAAAGAGAGAGAGAGAGAGATGAATATCAGTGTCAATCTCTATCGCTTGCGACCATGGCATACAATAGCTGGGATAGGATTATGTCCGCGCTAGACTAAGGCCTGCTTTCACAAACCTTTCAGAGCAAAGCGTTTTGCAGCCAATATGAAGTCATTATTGCAGCAGTTGCAGACTGCCACACACCGAGTAAAACAAACCAGAGCGATTGATAGCTTGCTCGGGACGCGCGTGTTTGCTTAGCTTTGCTTTGCTCGCAGTGTGACTAAGGCCTAACTGACAGGCAAGTGAATCAATCTCTATGGTTTGAGGATTGCACTTTGCAATGTTGAATTGGACATGAATGCTTATCCTGAGAAGAAGTGAATTTAAGTCATAGACTCCATTCATCATCAACACCCATTTTCACAATAGCTTCCTGCAATATTCCTTTCGTTGTTTATAAATTGAAATTATTAAAATGATATTATTTTCAGTCTTTCTACGCACAAAAATTAATGTAATTTTTCAAAATATACAGATTGTTTCATAAAAAATGGATCACCCTTAAACATCGCCTTAACTTCAACTTTGTCTAACTCCGCCAAACTTGAACGAATTTCTCTGAAATTTGGAAGATATGTCAGTTGTGCTTACTAATATCATTGTTGGAAATTTCAAGCATGAATATTGAGTTGTTTTCCTGTTATAGATAAAAAGGTAGTAGATAATTTGATCTTCATTTAGCAATGTTACACAAAATCATACCTCACTCTTATAAAATTACATTTGTTTCCTTTGTTATGTAATATGTTGTTCTATAAGCCAAAAGCTATCAAAACAAAAATAAAGAAAATCGGTCAATCAGAGCCAGTATAGCACCATTATTCATCAACAATAATGTAACTGCTACATGTGATTAACTGGACTTCATGTTCCACAGCTTCCTGACTTCGTTGCGGTGGTGTTGGCAGCACTGTTGATTGCTTTCAGCTAGAAATCTATCTCTTACCGGTTGAAAACAATACAAAGCAAAAATGAACAATAACGAGATCGCATTCACAAAAGGCAAAGTGTCAACCTTGCTAGAGCTAGGGTCTTCTTTGCGAGCTACAAGCAAGCGACTAAATGTCCCTTACACAAATGTGCATCGATGGCGCAATGATGATTTTCGACTCTGTCGTAAAGAGGGTCCTGGCCGTCCACGCAAAACATCCAAACGTAGAGACCGCCTAATTTTGAGATTTGTTAAAGTTGATCCAAGTCTCTCGTTAACTGAGATGGCTGCACTAGCCTCGTCTATTTCTAAGTCCACTATTCGTAGAAGACTCATTGAGTCGAATTTCAAGAGCTGTAAGAGGCCCTCTCAGATCGAATTATCAGATCAGCATACAAAAAGACGTCTCAGATGGGCAATGAGTCATTGTCACTGGCGAAATCAATGGGATCAGGTTGTCTGGTCTGATGAGGCATCAGTCCGTCTGAAGGATAGTGATGGTCGATTGAGATTATGGATAAAATCTGATCAGGAAATTCCGAGACATTTACATCGTCCCCGGGTACAAGGTGGTGCGACTCTACTGATTTGGGCTGGCATTTGGACCAATGGCCGCTCTGAACTTCACATACACCAAGGAACCATGAATTCTGAACGCTATGTGAATGTTTTACGAATGAACATTGGCCAAATGACAGATCAACTTGGTGATCCATCGACTTGGTTATTTATGGATGATAATGCTACGTGTCACAGGAGTAGTAGAATCAACTCATGCAAGTCTCAAATAGGGCTTAGGACATTATCTTGGCCAGCTCGTTCTCCTGATCTGAATCCATAGAAAATGTATGGAGTATTCTAAAACGTAACGTTCGTCGTTCACTGCTACCTACAGATGGCGTATCACAACTTACGTCACTGTTAAAAAGAGAGTGGAGAAAGTTAGATCAGTCAAAAATCAACGATATCATCGAATCAATGCCTAGACGAATTGGTAATGTCATTGACAATAAGGGTAGGGCCACAAAATATTAGCTTCTTAAGAACCGTTACTGTATCATAGCTTATCAGATTATATAAGGACATTTAAATATATTAGGGACATGAAATAACATGAAAAATACTTTCTGTATCATACTTATGTTTTATTTAGTCAAATTTTAGGATGATACACTTTTTATGAAACGGGCTGTATTTCGCCGATCTGGCCTTGTCAATTGCGTTATAAAGAAATCCTAAGTCAAAGACGTCTTGGAAATCAAATGCTACATCATTTGAAATCACTAAACTGAATTGCAAAATTATCACTGCTATTATTGATATCTAACAAATATGTACAATTGCACATATACCACACAGTTCACTAATTGTCGCAGTTCCATAGTTCATTATTCAATAGTCTCATAGCTCACAGTTTATCATCATCCTATATCTCTTCAGTTTTTCTATATTGCTACCGTTGGCATGTTTGGTTGGTTCCACTCTGGTTTGTTGTTGATGACGATCCTTTTCTGTTGTAAACTGTTTTTGATGTTGACTGATTCCGTTATTTGCGTTCCATTGCATTGTTATGATGCACACTTGTTACACTCATTGAAAATGTTTGTTCTATGTTGTGATGTTGTTCTTTGCAGTGTCTCCATAGACTTGATGTATCCTTTTTTGAAATTATGTTTTTCATGTAAAATTCATGTAATATCTTCTTTACTTTATTATTCTCATTTGTAGTTATCCATACTTTCAAATCCAAAATTGGTATATTTCTATCGATGTGGTTGGAATTGACTTCCCTTCCCTTTGATTTCCCTTAAAAACGATAGGATGATAATAAACTGTGAGCTATGAGACTATTGAATAATGAACTATGGAACTACGACAATTAGTGAACTGTGTGGTATATGTGCAATTGTGCATATTTGTTAGATATCGATAATAGCAGTGATAATTTGCAATTCAGTTTAGAGATTTCAAATGATGTAGCATTTGATTTCCAAGACGTCTTTGACTTAGGATTTCTTTATAACGCAATTATAACGCTAACAGGTTTCCATTTTTCCTGCCAAGAACTGCATATTCTTAAATCGCTACTGAAGCATAATTATGAAAAACGGCATTTATCTTCACACGCAGTCAGTCGACTGGAGACAGCTGAAGATTCTTGTCGGCGCCCTTCCCCGCATTACGTCTGTACAAAACGTAGAACAGAACAGTTTTTCTTCATCAATAGTGAGCGGGTCATTGGGGACGAGGATCTCAATTTGAAAGTCTATGAGGAAGATAAGTAGAGCGCTCTCATCTCGAGAATTTATTCTGCAGTCCCATGAGGATGAATGGGAAGTTAGAGAGGCGAGATTTGACAGAATGATGCGCAACAAAAGTCAGATGTGGACAATGTAAAGAAGAAAAACAATGGCTACGAAGTTGCAGTTCAGCAAAAGATTTCAGTCATTCAATGACCGATAAGAGGAATTTTGCAAAATCTGAACTTTCATAACTTTGCATGGCTATACAGCTCCAATGAAAATGTATTCCATGCAACAAGCAAAAGCATTATTCATTCAAAAAATATCATTTTCTCCACACAATTAAAAAGACGACACAGAAGTGAGATATTCACTTTGGGAGATTTGTTTTCACTTTTTTCTAATCATCATGTATTATTTTTATATTGTGTGCTATTTGAACAGTATTCAAAAATAACATTGACTACTTCCCTAAGGTATTCGCCTCATTACCGATGTGACCCTCATGTGAATCACATGACTGGTCACTTACCGCAAAGTCAACCAAAAAGAATACTCAACAATTACGGAATGCGTAAATACTATGCAGATACGACGCAAATAGTTTGCTGGGATGGATATTGACAAACAAATCACATGTCCATCATTCGCTATTAGGGAAATGGCTTCCATCTGGAAGAAATGTCCAACAATCTCTATTCTTTCTCTAATTCTTCATCGAGTCTATAGTTCTTTTCCTTCCCAATGGTCATGAAATCATCGAATTTTGTGCTCATCTTGGTGGCAGTGTTCGGCGATGGCCGACCGCACAAATTTCTCAATAGGAAGTAATCAACATGAAAGCGTTCTTCGGCTGCTCATCGCATCAGAATGACTTTTACATGTTATGACACAGTCGCAAATTTCCCTTCTTCACATAATAAAATCATTCTTAGTGTAAACACAGTTTAGTGACAGCGGCCCGTTAAAAATGTACTTGTCTTTACTAATTTGGACCCACCAATTCCAAGAAACATTATTTTTGAAGAGTGAAACCTTAAATGACAATTCCAGGGCATTGCCCAAATGCAGTCAAGATTTTGTCACTGCACTCAAACAGGAAATGTCTCTAAATTCAAGACAGAAAAGAGTTGGAAATTACGCGGCCATGTCTTATGGCCAGCTGCGTGCATTTTAGACGAAGATAAATGTTGCAGGATATTATCAGTGCCAAAGTTGGAAAAAACATATGCATTCTCTCGCTTTCCTTTTTGTTTAAGACATGGATTTGTTGTAGATGATGTTTTCTAATCATGAAAAATGCTCTCGACTGTGAAAAGATACAATAATCGGGCATTTGCAATTAGCGCAATGGTAAATTTGACTAAACGCGCCGTATACTTATCATATCAATTTGCGGAGAACCAATAATCAGGCCTAGTTTTGTACTCTATTCCTACCAGTAAAGCGCATTCCTAAGATAACCTCATAAATTGCATCATTACTGCATTCCCATATGAGTAAATCGTTTGATCTATTAGCCTTCAAGCCTATGATAGCATTCCATGCAGAAGATTTTTCCGCAGGCTTCTGATAGCTAGGCCTAAATAATTTTGGGCCTATCTTGATTAATAATTTTGAGAGGTTAAATATTAGCCTAATCAGCTACTCATCATGAATGCTACTGGTGTGAAACTGGTCTGCTTCCGGCGTCCTGTTTGGAGGATACTGACCGCCAGACCAAACCAGTCCGAAAGTCTCGGCCGGTTACCGACCGTCGGACCGGCCCGGCCAGAAACTCGGCCGGTTTCCATCTCTCGTTTGAGTGCAGCTTGCAACAACCAAGGTCCTCAAGGGTATTACAGGGCTGCTGTCAGTTTGGTACTTGATAGAGTTGCCTAGAATGTTGCTACCTCATCTTATTTGCTATTCTCCACTGAGAGCCGAGGTGACCGTTGTCTCGCCCCTCATTCACTCACATTTCATCCAGCGTCTCCCCCTCCCATGTAGACGGAATTTCCCAGAAATCAACTTTGCTTGGCTACTTTCTTCGGATTTTGCAGACATCAATGTAATTTGCCCATAAGTGTTGAATTATAAATACATGTATAAAAATGAGCATCTTTTATAATGCACCTTTTAAACATGGTTCTACAACCTGCTTTGTTCCAAAATCTTGCCTTCAAAAATGTATTTAATACCTTGCTTTTAAACACGGCTTATGGCGCTTTTTGAGCCTTGGTGATTTTAAACATGAATTAAAGGAAAAACCAAGTAACTGATGAGCATGATATAGATTTTTGATAAGCACTTTGATTCACATAAAGAGCTGATTAAGACAAATGAACCAGTGCCTGGTGACAAACTGCCTCTGTGACTTGCTTGAGAGGCGGATGCGGAGGTTTAGACTACTACCAGCGAATTGTGCTGCTGGCAGTAAATGCAAGCGGATGATAAAAACATGTGACAAATAAAATCTTGCAGGCAGCATGGTGTCAACATTGCAGATGTTTTATTTCACAAATTAAAATAGATTTTGAGGTTGCCGAATGGCTTCGTGAGTTATTCAATTTAAATGAAGCGATCTAAAACACTGAAGTAAAAATAATGTAGAATAAACAAAATCAACAGTCCAATTGCTATAATTTGCGGACTTTAAAAGATGCTATTTTTAAATCTTTCACTGCGCATATTTTTGATAAATTTTGCTAAACATTAATATTTGTTTGCCGTCAAGGCAAAATTTTTAATAGAAGAAAACGATCACCTGTGAAAGACAGAAAAATCTCATACTTGCAATTTGAAAGTAATCCATATAAATGCATTTTATTCAAACATGACAAAATATTCAGAAAGCCTTTTTACCAAGCAACATGAAATTGTAGTTACATAAAAATTTTTATACAAGATGAACAGATGACAGAGCAATTCAGGAGTAAAGAGTTGCCGAATGAAATTGATTTTTTGTTGAATTGGTTAGGTGTGCTTTTACTCCTGAGTATTTCTACAAACAGCCACCATACCACACTGCTTAACAGAATAGCGTTTTTCTATTTGATGTCATTTTGTCATTCTACATGAAACAAGATTTCTATCAAGTTAGACTTCAATCCATTCAGTGTTCACATAGTCGTTCTTTATCATAAAAAGTAAAGCGAAATATTGTTTGACTTTTTAGCATTAAACAAATCGCATGTGATGCTTTTTATTTTCAATTAAAATGATTGTCTACCTTTTGTCTACAAGTGAAAAAACAAGTTGTTCATTTCATGAGATAGTAAATTCGCTTGTCATCATTGAAAAGTCAACCTTCAGATGGAGAGATTGCGTAAAATGCGCAAAATTCATTGGTGAATCAAAAGATAAAAAATTGCAGTTTGCAAATTTACGACCTCTAAAACTTTTGTGATGCACTCATTGCATACTACGATATATTTCCAGCCAAAGCGGCAATTCCCAACCTCAGTAGTCACAGAACATTGACAAGCGAATGTTCAGCCAGAAAACAATATCAAAATGTTTTCATCGGATAAAGAGATATAAAACAGAGGAAACAAGTACATAGCTAAACAAGAGAAATGGATTTAAAAATATTAAAGTACATAACATCAAATAATCGCATTGCTAATCAATGTTAGCTAACAATATCCACTAGAGATTCTAATGCTTGATTTTTCCGCATGAAATCCAATGAAACTTGTAAATAAATCCAATGTAAATTTGTAATTTTGGCCGCACTGCACATCTGACAGTGTGGACTTGCATTAGGTGTTGTAGTGTGGCAGTTCGATGACTTCAGAAAGATATTGTTCCATTCTCTTTGAAAAAGTTGCGCCTTTTTTCACGAGAAGACGCGAAATGTTGTGCCAGCAAAGCGGCGCCCTTCCTTTACTACCGAAACGTCAGAGTCATCTTGGATGAATCTCTGTCGAATCAGTGTATAGGGCGGAGTGGGCCAATTGAGTTGCCTGCCAGATCATCTGACTTGAGTGGTTGCGGTTATTGTCTGTGGTCATATCTGCCCTCAACAGTCTACGTCGATGGAGTGAGCTAATATTCAGTGGATGAACAAAAAACCAAAATTGTTGCTGAAATTGTATATATCCCATTGAATATGTTTAGAAAAGCTTATCTTGTTTTCATAAAACGTGTTGGATTGCTTGGGCATCGATTGAGGACTTTTCGAATTCAGATTTCTTTAATGATGTGATGCAATCTTAGTTTCAAATGAAGATGATATAAATTAAGTTTATTCACTAAATTGAAATGTTCTTTTCAGTTGGCAAAGACTTTTGACTCACCCGGAATAGATAGTCTATATCGATTCTTACAACATAAGGGGCAACTCATAACAAGATTCTCGTGTGACAGTCACCCAGAATTCACCCTTATTGGTATTAGGTTCGCATGTTGCTCCTCAGCGATTACCAGGTGGTTGCCAATATGCGCTTCTAAACCTTGATTCAGTCACCATCAGCAAATCTTTGACAATCCAATTGTCAATCCTTTTTCTATTTTGGCTTGATGATTTTCATTTGCTATATTCACCATTATCACTGTTGTCATCTTTAGAGAAATTTCGAAGACGATAAACGAGTCAAAGAGAGCTTTCTTTGCCTTAACGTGAATGCTCGGTTAGGATGAGCGTGACACTTTCTAGCAACAACCTTCCTATAATTTATTGCAAGTGTTCAGAATGAAGTTCATGCAATCATGTTATAATGACTTCACACATGTTACTAAAACAAATAAGTTCAGATAATCACGTACCAATTATGGGTATGGATACATGGCCACCCAGTCTACGTGTATTGGGAATTCATTGCTTGCATGAAATGAAAAGAAGAATGCGTTTGGTACAACAGCAAGTTTCCATTGGAGGATGTTTATACAAATCACGTATTCTTGCCGCAATGGTACTACGCGCGCCAAATTATTTATTATTTCCTCATACAATTAATTCTCTACAAATGTCCATCATTATGAACACTGCAACCCTTCAGAATCATGTGGTAAACTATATTCATGACATAATTTATATTTCATCTATTTTACATCTGTTGAGGCGTGAAGAAAACCGGCCGCCCATGATAGCTGCTCCACTTTTATTAAGTTCAGAACTGGACTGAAATAGCTTATCATAATTTCTTCTTTGAATTATCTTCTAATTATGTGCTCAATTGAAACTCAACAGCGGTGCTTCTAAATCCTTTCTCATCAAACTTTCATCTGCCTGAGTAAATAAAAAACCTTCGAATTTCATTAACTGTGTCATCGATGTTTGATGAAAGAATATCATCTCCCTAGATAAGAATAACAGAATTGATAGATAATGTAACCGCTTCTGAATGCTCAGAAATTGATATTTGATTAGTTAATGAAAAACAAGTACATCCTTTGATTGTCTGGCAGTCAAATTTGTCTTCGAGCCTCACCAGCATTTCAGCTAATCACTCAGTCGGAACGTGGCATCTCTCTTGGAAAGTTGATGAATTTGATTTTCATGAAGTATCTGATTTCATCATAATAGTTGCAAATCTTTCTGCGTTTTAGCGTGCAATATTTACAGTGGCTATGTGTAGCGAAAACATAGAATCCTCATCAAAAGCTTCAATCACCGAAAACTGAAGAAAGAATATTTATGCTCTTCTAGATGCAGACATTGTTGCTGATTCTTCTCAAACGCTTTCAACTGATCCACTAATTACCACATATAAGCACCCGGTATATTACTTCTTCATATCTATGTTATTCATCAATTGTTTGTCACCTCCTCATTTACTTCTTTCTTGAGTAGGCCTATCTAAAGACAAATATTGAATGAGAATTAGAAAAATGACATATTCAAAAAATTCGCAGAATTCCTTATACCGATACCTTAAATATTGCATTTTTCTGATCTGAGCGTTTTCACATTAAATTTATGCAACATTGTTATGATCTAAAAGTGCTCTTTGAATGCTTACTGTATATTCCAAGTGAAAAGACCACAATTTTTATTATAATTTTATAGATGTTTCCAAAAATGTAGCCTATATAATGTTTTGATAACTCTGTGAATATTTTCCCATCAAAATTGTTGTTGAAGGGCCAAAAAATGTCGCTGTCATTGTTTTGGTCGGTTTTTCATTTATTACAACAGTAGAGGACTTTATGAAAATTGTGCATGTGACCATCGCAATAGTGATGAACCTAAAAATTTTGCAACAGAATTATAATGATAAATAATATTAATAATAATAATAATATATAATAATGTAATTGCTTCTCACCGTACATGGACAGCGATTTTATGTTCATGCACTAAGTTCACTGCACCGTTAAACGACATCAGATTCGCTGGTCTGCAACTATTAAATAAATACATAAACTTTTTTCTACAATGTTTTGACCAATTTGCTTTTGACTTTCTGACATCTCTACAAATATTTTTTACGCTAATTATGCAGAAATCATAAATCATTAGCTGTTACATGTCAACTTCTAAACTCAAATCTATATAATTTTCGACATTTCACGTAAGATAAAATGTTCTAAGGGTAATTCCAGATTTCATCAGAAGAATGTTTTAAATTACGAATATGATTGGCGGTGTGCCAGATTCGCTAATGATCAAGAAGGACAAAGAAGGCAGCTTATCGAGCCATCCTGACAATTCGCAGTTTCAAGTCAAGAACACACTGATAGTCCACTTGCAGAGTGGAGTGTAGCAACGCAATATACCACCGTATTCGGCACGATGTGCAAGAAGACATATTCTTGCAGCAGCTACATTAGTTCGAAATCGCCTTAGAATAGCAGCTGATTATTTCAAGAAAGATGGCAAAATCACATGCTCACCTCTGCGAAGGTTCCAAGTTTCTGATATTACTGTCAGCCATCACTAGCCTGGGAGCTTAGTCTTAGTCTGGGAGCCAAGCCGTCGTATCGTGCTTAAAAACGAAGTAAAAATGACACCCCTGCTATACTTTTCTTAACACTTTCATGTTGTTAAGGGGTGTATGGGACATCAGAAAACAGTTGTTAGCAATACCAACTCTCTTGCAAAAGTTGCTTTAGGCCTACCTTTGTAAAACTATCACGATGTTAAAAATGCAAAGCATGGAGTGAGTACGGAACACAAAAGTAACTCTAGATATGGATTGAAACAACGTATACCTACGCACGACGTCTCATTTTGATCGTCTAGATGTCCTCTCACTCATAAATCTTGTTGGAAGTGAATACGTTAAAGAACGAAGTCGCCAGAGGTCAAAAGGTCACAAAACCTAGGTCAAAACTCAAAAATAGCACTTTTCTTAAAAGGACGCCTGACTCACTGCCTTGGAGCGATCAAATACTTCAAAATCAAACGGTAACCTCATCTAGGTACCCATGGGAAGTTTTTGAAACAGTTGTTTGGAGGTCATGACCCAATGACGTGATCACAGGTCAAATTTCTGTAAAGGTCAAATTTTAAAAAAATCAATAAAACCAGCTTTTTTGGTCTTATCGATATTCATACGCATTCCGTTAGCCTAGGCACAACCAGGGGATAGTTATCCATAGTTTACAAATATATTCTTCTCAAATCAATGATAATACTTTGACTAGAAGTTATCATTAGGCCTAGGTCATTCAGCCGGTCAAGGGATCAAGAAGTTATCAATAGCGTAGTTCACCACATTTTCACCGAGACCGCGCAGGAGGAATTGACTGTTATTGGCGGCGTAGCTCAGGATTTCCAAGAAATTTGGAATCACCGGTGAGCTGCTGTGTTCCATGGTGAAGTTACACTCGCGCTCGTAGTACATCGACAGTGGAAAGGATGGCCAATGAGATGAACACAACTTGTGACGTCATAAACAAGTTCTTGAGTGGGTAACATTTTTAACGTCGTTCATTATCGATGCTTGCGCTTTGCGTTATCCAAACAATCCTCCTCGTGTACTTCTGTTGTCACTTGCTTGGAATATTCGACTCTTCCTCCGCCCGGAAATACCATTAGCTATAGTATTTCTCGCAATCTGCATTGATATCAATTAGCTGTCGGTGTTCGAGAGCCACGACCGGTGAATTTTAGGTACGGTAATGATTTAAAAGTAATGGATCACATATTCTATGTATACCTCTGTGATTTGTAGAGCAAGGAAGTATTGCATCATACCGTGTGTCGAACGACATCGACGTGTGTGCGGCACATGTACAACGCATTCAGCCTCCATTTCTGAAATGTTCGGATGAGAATAAAGTAAGTCAATTTCCATCTTTATAGCATCCCTCATTGAATCTAAATCGTCATTTATCGTACACATTTTTCATGAGAACTGAAAATAATGATAATGACAAACAGAAAATGAGTTTTCCTAGAACCCCCCTGCGCAACTTTTTTTGATACCAAAAAAACTTGCAAATTATTTTGAAAAAAATGATAATTAGAAACAGAAAATGATTTATTTTGAAACTTTGATTTTTCTGAAGAAATGGTGGAGAAGATAGGACTAATGTTAAAGTCGATAACTCATTTTTCGATTTTCATTTTTCGTTTCTTTTTTTCAGGTTAACAAGATCCTTCTTCAAGTATGGAACCATTACTTACTTATGAAAAGCTCCTGTCCTGACTATTCGAAATGCATCATATGTCAAAGTGCATCCAAAAAACATGGAAAAACGTCCACTATAACAAGCAAAGGTTTACCAGGATTGAAGTCGGCAATTTTCATACGAAAGGATGAATTGTTTGCGAAGATCTGGAGTGATTTAGAGGATGAAGCTACCTTCTTGGAAAAGAGACCAATCGTCCATGTAATCTGTCGTAGCAAATATATACCCAAGAGAACATTGGATAACATAAAGTTGAGGTCTAAGCAAACGAAAGGAAAGAAGTCGGACTCTTTAGACAATTCGACTATTCGTCTAAGATCTGATTCTTCATCTTTGGTTGGGAAATCTCTTGAATATAATAAATCTGTCTGTTTTCTTTGTGAAAAAGAGAGAGATAGCTATGGAGTTTGGACCTTGATTGCCATTGCAACGCCTGATGGGAGGGAAAGAGCTATACACAAGAAGGCAAAGGATATTAATGATGAAGTCATGTTATTCAAGATTAAAGGACATGGTGAAACGTGTGTAGATATGGTGGCTAGCAATTTTCATTATCACAGGAGTCGATATATGAACAAACGTACACTGAATGACAAAGAAATATCTTCAGATTCCAATCAGCACGATGCAGTATTTTCACTTCTAGTTGACTTTTCTCATAATGATTCACATGTTAGCTCTACAGTTTTTGATGAAGCTAGGGACTTCTTTTGTCGTTTGTATCGAAAACCGGAGTACAGTTTTTCTCTTGACCGCTTACGCGCTCATCTGTTCAGTTCCACTAAACGCGACTTACGCTTGCTACCACCAACAGAAGATGCTTTCCATCAACATGTTTTGAGAAGTCTTTGTCAATTCAGCTTATACAAGGAAGCAGCAAAATCAAATCCGTGTCTCCTTTCACCCTTGAAATTTGGACGAAAGCTGGATCAGAAGGGAGCATTAGTTCCTGTTATGATGACAAAAGAGAGCAAAATGGCGGCTGCTAAACTTCTTTTCTGTAAATGCAAGAAAGGCTGCCTTCAAAAGTGTTCATGTGCGAAAAACGGAACTGCATGCATAATCGCATGTAGCTGCAATGGCCATCATTTGAAGTGTGGACGTCTGGAAGAAGATAGTGAAGAGGATGACATGACTTTTTAATGACTTTCATAGTAACTTTCATGGTTTTCAGCGTCATGTTTACCTAATATAAGCAAGACATATGAGCAACATGAGTCCTTTTCATTTTGAGCTGGTCTTCATAGGAAGTTACAGAAAAAATGCATATTGTGCCTTAAAAAATGAGGGTAGGAAATGCGAATGAGTCACAATAAATATATATTTCAAAGTAATAAATTAATGTAATAGCAACATAATATAATAATAATAATGAAAAGTGACGTAAATAATGTAAAATAATGAAATAGAGAAAAAGTAGCCGATTACGTATGCTACGAATGACCTCTTGACCGGCTGAATGGCCTAGGCCTAATGATAACTTCTAGTCAAAGTATTATCATTGATTTGAGAAGAATATATTTGTAAACTATGGATAACTATCCCCTGGTTGTGCCTAGGCTAACGGAATGCGTATGAATATCGATAAGACCAAAAAAGCTGGTTTTATTGATTTTTTTAAAATTTGACCTTTACAGAAATTTGACCTGTGATCACGTCATTGGGTCATGACCTCCAAACAACTGTTTCAAAAACTTCCCATGGGTACCTAGATGAGGTTACCGTTTGATTTTGAAGTATTTGATCGCTCCAAGGCAGTGAGTCAGGCGTCCTTTTAAGAAAAGTGCTATTTTTGAGTTTTGACCTAGGTTTTGTGACCTTTTGACCTCTGGCGACTTCGTTCTTTAACGTATTCACTTCCAACAAGATTTATGAGTGAGAGGACATCTAGACGATCAAAATGAGACGTCGTGCGTAGGTATACGTTGTTTCAATCCATATCTAGAGTTACTTTTGTGTTCCGTACTCACTCCATGCTTTGCATTTTTAACATCGTGATAGTTTTACAAAGGTAGGCCTAAAGCAACTTTTGCAAGAGAGTTGGTATTGCTAACAACTGTTTTCTGATGTCCCATACACCCCTTAACAATATGAAAGTGTTAAGAAAAGTATAGCAGGGGTGTCATTTTTACTTCGTTTTTTAGCGCCTTGGCTCCCAGACTACTACAAGACGGTCTTTCTGAAATTGTGAATTCTCATTTTTCGACAGAGAAAGGCATACTGATTGCATTGATCACAATGTGACTGGCAATCACTCCTGTTGGAGCGCCTAAGCGACTGTTGCGATATTCAGTTTTCCTTGGTTATATTTTCCGATCAGACTTTGTCATCTTGCTTTTATGCTCCTCAGGAAAGGAGTTCTTGGTAGGAAACTTGAAACCGCAACAAACGCAAGGTTTTTAGTTTCTGCAGGATACATTTTCCGCATAGAGATCTTATGGACCTCATTGTGATGGCGTAGGCGATTTAGGCGATTCTAATGTCAATTCTTCTATTTGAAAATCGTTTACTTCACGAAATTCGCAATTTCCTAAAAGTTAGCTGACTTTTGCGATGCATGAATCTCTTGGTGTCAGTTAGCTGGTAGTTGACTGAAAGTACTACTCGCGGAGGGTGGCTTAAAAGATGGCGGTTCGTGGTAACACTAATGTTGAGCCCTGACGTTAGGCTCCTGGCGACTGCTGAAAATATAGATACCGTTCGCACGCATGGCTTTCGGCTTGTTCTCGTTGCTCCGTCACACGCTCCGATTGCCTCTTCAGTCTTGTTAGCCGCCAACCATCAGGAACGCTCACTGCATTCGCCCGAATAGTGCATTGTTCAAATTTCAAAGAATGCATGAATAAGTATGTGAAATGAGCTATAATTATAAATGTTTATGAAATTTTACATATCAAGTGCATGCTGCGATTTTATTTAATGCACTCAGTACTGCCAGTGTTGCATTCAAGCAGACTAAAATACATGTGGACATACGGATACATGAAGATAATGTAGATTGTAAGTAAAAGAAAATTCTTTGCGAAAAGTCCTTATTTATCATGTGCTTCATAGACAATGAAAAATGTGAAGGAAATTTGAGAAGGAAATTTGAATTCATCAAATAGGACGGGGTCTAATTTAATACTGTGACTTTAGCAGTCAAAATTCAGTTGGTAAATTAACCTGCTATTGTATTGCGCAACGCAAAGCTCCGGAATGACATCAGTGGGAGACTTGCAGATCAACGCCCGATTAGTGACTATTAGTGAGTGATTAATTGTTGTTAGTGTTTGAAGGAATATTTTCTCGCCCGTTATCCTTACTGTTTCTTCATTGAGCCATGGACAGCTAGAAATTATAGTATTCTAGCTGTCCATGATTGAGCAAATAAGGAAAAAAAGCAAACTGGTATTGGTAAGGAGAATGTCCTCGGTCAGAGAAGAGACATGCAACAGCCGTGGATGACGGAGGAAGTGCTAAATAGCTGCAGCAAAAGAAGAGACGCAAAAAGAAGGAAAAACAGCTTACCAACAGACGAAAACAAGGACGAATAGAGAAGGGCGTGCAGTGAAGTGAAAAGGCAGTGCAAAAGAGCGAAGAACAGATGGATTTAGGAGAAGTGTCGTAGCTGTGAAGCTAATTTCCGCCATGGTAGCTCTCGCATTCTGTTTAGAACTGTGAAAGAGCTATCGAACACTCGAAGCAACAATTCCATGGTGATAAAAGACAACCAAGGTGAAAAAGTAGCCAACGAAAAAAGTGTATCACCAGCGTGGAGAGAACACTTCACGAAGATCTATGAAGAATATGAAAAAACCTAAATTTCCTTAACCTATGGTGACCATTGTCCTATTCTATTTCCACTACCAGCATCTGTAGTCGATACAGTATATTAGACGTCTGTTTTGAACATGTATGCGGCAGTGTTTGGAATCTATGGTATTAGTATATTAACAGTAAGAATGAGTAGTGTTACAAGTCTTAAGATTTCCATTTTTACCAGATATTGAGCCAAAGCTGATCAATTTTAATTCGTTGCCATGAGAAAACTCCATTGAGTTCTTTTTAGAACTGATTAATCCAATGGTTACTGTAGCATTGCCTTTGTACACTTGCGGATTGGAGAACGCCATCAGTCCTCATTAGGACTACTTCAATTAATAATTTGAATTAACAAGCATTATATTCTATTATAAATGGCTGTTGGGATGATTTTCATCATCGTATGAGAATGACGAAGATTTCTGTTTGGACAACTTCCAACAGCACAGAAGAAAGTATCAAATGAAGAAAATAAACCACTTAAAATAGTTGATTAAGTAAGAAAAAGCATTCGCCAAATGTCAACAAACAAAGCCCCAGAGAAAGATGTGATAACAGTGGAGATGCTTCAAGTGGGAGGAGTGGCGGTTGAGAAGTGGTTGCTGAGTTTGCACAATGTTGCGCTACAGAGAGGCTCATTGCCCAGCGACTGGACCGCTGCAGAAATAGTGCCATTGTCTAAGAAAGGTGACTGACAGAACGTAACAACTATAGGCCAATAAGTCTCCTATCTCATTCGTACAAAGTTATGACGAAAATACTACAGAAGAGAATTGAAGCAAAGGAGGAGATGATCCTCGATGAGAAACAGGCTGGTTTTAGAGCCGGCAGAGGCACGACGGACCAAATCTTCTCTTTCTCACAATTGACTGAGAGAATGTGGGAGATGGACAGAGAAGTGTTCTGCCTGTTCACTGATTTTGAGAAGGCCTTCGATTCGGTTTGGAGACCCGTGATGGAAGTTATACTAAAATGGAATGACTTTGGCAGAAGCATCATTGAAGTCATCCGAATGCTGAATAATCAGACACGAGCGACAGTCAGAAAGAGGAAGATATCCGCGGACGATTTTCCAAAGAGAGGAGTTCTACAAGGATGCCCCATTTCACCGCATGTCTTTAATATTTTTTGGAATATGTGATGAAAGGGCGCTTAGAGGAACACAGGAGGACGGTAATTTCATGGGTATACAGTGTATAAATAACTTAAGATATGCAGACGACATCGTCCTTGTAGCCGATTCCTGTGAGCAACTCCAAGCAATGATGGATAGCATCTACCGAAATTACTCTAAGTACAAGTTGAAAATCAGTGTCACAAAAACGAAGGCGATGATGTTTAGCATGAGAGAGGAGTCAATCCGCATATGATTGGGCACTGTTCTGGTGGAGCAGGTCGATGCCTCTAAACACTTAACTGACTTCTTTTCACAAAAAGGAGACACTTGGAAAGCTGTAAGAGAGAGAGAGAGTGAGCAATGGGAAGGTCTACGTAGCACTAGGCAAACTCAGTAAACTCTGGAAAAGTCGGCGCATACCTCTGTAATTTAAGTTCAGAATTCTAACCGCTATCGTAATTCCAACAACGATTTACGGAGTGGAATGCTGGATCCTGAAGAGCAAAGAAAGAGAAAAGCTCACAGCATTCGAAATGAACTGTCTACGACGAGTACTGAACATCCGATGGCAAGACAGAATTCCTAACACACGAGTGAGAGAAATGGCGGGAAGATGGAGAAGTATAGTGTATGTCATCGAAGACCAACAAAGAGGATGGTACGGTCATGTGGAAAGAATGCACGAGACGCGATGGCCCAAGATGATGTTGGACGGAAGAATGCATGGGACACGACCAAGGGGTCGACCTCGTATCACCTGCTGGCTGCAATTTTGATCAGCCGAAAACCATATCACAGCACAAGAAATGCTGCATCGAGCACGTCATCACGAAAGATGGACATCATGCAGACGCTCAATGTGGGACCCAACCTGACACGCCGTGAGTCGGAACTTGAGTCAAGTCACCTCAATGTAAAAACCGTATGTTATATGTTAATTGTGCACAGCATCTCAAATTTATTCCATGAGTGCATGTCGATGTTGAGATATGTGACCGGAGCCTGTTGATGATTTCTGATTTTGAATGGACGGTCATCTATTCAAATATGTTCTTCTCATTGTTCAATGACTTTTCAATTCATTAACTTAATTTTCAAATATTTTAATAATTACCTATAAACTAGATAATCTTTGCATTTCATTTCATTACTCGGTGATTGCTTGATGCAGCATTACCAGTGACTACATTTGTTATGCAATTGACTTTAAATCAAGCAATTTCTATTTACCTACGAAAAAGTAAATTAAATTAATGCATTAATTCACGGTCGTGAGGAAAGGCATGTCAACCATTGCATTAAAAGAGAGTATAACATGAGGGGGGAGGAAGCAAATGCGTGATCATATGCAATTCATGTATTTTTCTCATCATTTTGATGTTACACGTACACAATCTAAATCTATACCATTCAATTTAAACTCACATCACTTGATTGTGGACACCGGTCATAGGAATTTACGAGTAATGCATACAAAATATATAAAATTATGAATATTATTTAATATTATATTAAAACATGATAACGCGAATTCTATATCTATGGGTTCTATGTAGTTCTATATCCAACTATTCGCAATGCAGCTGAAGCGATGTTTGACATCAAAAAAAGAGATGGAGATGATATGCTGTTAACAAACTTGCATGATAATTACAAAAACATGTTTTTTACTACTATTGGACTATTGGTGCAGGCCCAACCATCAATATCTGTGGCCGATATCTATGATCTCTTGGCATGGCTAGATGGTTTCAGATACTCAAAGTCCTTTACTGGCATAAGTGAAGAGAAAGCCATAATAAGACGTGTGCAGGCTGTAACTCATACGATGCATCAGAAATTCAAATTTGCTATATCAGCTGAAATACTAATTTCTTGTGATTCTCACTATACTATGTTGTAAAAGAAAACATAAAGTAACTCAATTTATGGCTTGTGACCATTTTGAGAGGATGACCTGCGACGCCGAAATTCGTTGCAAATTTTGTATGTTTTGGGAGAATCACCCATATGCATAAATTGCATCTCTCTCTCCCTCTCAAACTTCCTTCGTTTCTCTATTGCCCAAAAAATTGATCAAAAAGAAATTAAGAAAATACTTGATTTCATTGTGTTATAGTAGCCCATATTTATCTCCTTGCATTAGTTGCCATCTATTCATCATTTGTTATATATCTGTAATTTTAGCATCATTAGTCGGGTGGTTAGTCGGGCAATGGAAGCGAAAAAGCACTCGTCAAACAGATTGATAATTGCAATCGAAGGGATTTTTAAAGATTTGAAGTCATCCTTGTTCACTTAATTAATGTATTTTGATAAATTATTCTTTTCTTTGATTCATATAGTAGCACCGGCATTGCACAAGTGTTCAGAACAAGTGATCACTTGTTAATCAAAAAAAAAATTAAACAAGTGATCACCCCACAGATTAATATGCTACAATTCAGAGTCACATTTTACTAATCTTCTTCATCTCCTGATTCCTTTTAGAAAATATCTCAATGATAGATGGTTTAATATTGCGTTGTTACGAGTCAGAAACAAAATTGGTCACAATTACAAGTATATCAATGACTTCGGTGGAACAAGAGACATAAACACCAAAACGATGATCCATCTACTCCTGTTTTGTATACAGCTGATGCATTGATACCATTATGCTTTTAATATTTTAAAAGCTAGTTAGTTGGAAGAAATTATCTGCTGTATGGTAACCAGATCGACAATTTTCAATTGTTTCGTCTTTAAAAAATATTTATCTTTCTGATCATAGATTGATGATTGATTCAATAGTTAAGATGTCCCTCGTGCTCTCTTGCCAAGATGAAATTCGGTTTTAATAGTGTGTATTACTATTCTAGAGATGTAGGCAGTCAGTTGATACTGTGCTTATTCAGATTATTCGCCATACAAGTTCAGATTGTTTGCCAATAAAGTGAATTGATATCTTTAGATTTCCCTTGCATTAAATATAAATGTACCATGCTTTACATAGAAAATGTATGTAGGTACCCAGATGTGCTTTCTTTGCATTGTCAAACCGATCCACTTAATGGTGTCAATCGTGTTAAAATATCATTCAGTAGAATAATTTCATTATTGAAGATTGCTGCAAATGACGTCTATTTCAATGAGTGCATTAGTGAAAATCCTAGAGTCAATTTCCATTTAAGTGACAATCTAGCCGTTTTTAAAACTCATAATTGAATAATTACAAATCGGAACTTCTTCTCGTATTCAGATCGGATGATCGATTCCGACTTCCGAGCTGACGAATCGGTCAGTCGTAGATTGGAATTTCAATTTTTAGAATCGAGCCAACTAATGCTTGCAAATATAATTGGTTTCAAATATTTTTGTATAACCTCTGATTATTCGAAGGGTGCCGCCAAGGTAGGCTGGTGAATCTTTGCTTGATCAAGTCGATATCACGTTATTAAAGTAATCGAAAACCTTGAAAATACTAGAGTTTGTCTTCATACCCAACGAAATTGACAGAATTCGTAATTTTTGCATTAACAAAATCTTATACAAGCTGTTGTGAAAGAACATCATTGACGCACTCTGTCTCCGTGTCGTCGGTAATGTATGCTGCTTGCTGCTTATACAATACATGGATGCAAGGGACGTCAAAAACTAATTCCATTGCAATTAATTACAATTAATTGATTGATTTGTGTGGGAAAGGTCTTATTGAATACCGGAGCATATTTTGCAATAAAGTGTAAACAAATAAACTGATTTGTCATGTATATGTATTTCGTCCGACTCTTATCAAATGAAACTTCGAGCTTCTAGATATGGTGGAAGCAGTGGATGGCAATATACTACCGGTAATATAGTTAAAATGCCGTCTCCACTCACCGTCATAGGAAAAACATCCCCTCCTTCACTGACTTATTCAGATAACTGACCTAACTAAACATGTTTTATTCACAACTGATCACTTTCAGGATTCTAGTCAAAAACTATCTGGTGCATAGCGGATTTAGCATCCCCATATTACAACGCTCTTATGATTACTTTTAAAGCTCTGTTTTATGTTCTATTATAAGCACGTGTGAAAATTCATTCACTTGCCTCACTAATTGATTATCACTACAATTGGGATGCATGGAATTAAGAACGCATATCAAAATTTATCAATATTCTTTAACAATCAAGAACATACGCACTTTTAATGTACTGGGTCCATTCAAGTCCCAAATTGATAAGCTATTATGCGACTTGTAAAGTTTGTTAGCCGATGTTGCCCCATTCGTGAAATTGAAGCAATAGAGTGAAAACGAAGAATTTGAAATCAAGAATTAGTCAATTCAAACGGCGATGGTAGATGATTGCACTCACTTGATTGGAAATACCATTTAACTGCAATTAATTGATTGATGTCATCAAATAAGTGCAATTTATTGATCATTTCCTTCTGCAATTAAAATTTATGAATTATTGGTCGCATGTAAGTTAATTGCAATTACCTTTCGAAAAACCCTGCATGGATGTGATTTTGTGCATCTCAAAAGACGCACGTCGATACTTTGAAAGGCTGTCGCCAACTTCAGCTTCATCATTTTCACGTGCAATTTTTGTGCAATGGAGCTCAAATTCGAGAAGTTTGTGTGTCGTATCTGATTTCCAAAATTTCCACGGAGCTAAATTTCCAATTTTAGCTTCGAAGTTTAATTACTAAATCAATGCAATACAGTAAGGAAAAAAGCACATGAGTGGAGAACAACATCTTGTTTTATCAGTGATGTTGCTAATAATGTGTGAGACATAAAAACCACATATAGCAGACTATATAGCTGACTTCGAAACAAACCAATGATCAATTAAAGATAATGCTTAAATGCTTATTCTCCACTGTCAATTTCCGACTCCAAAATCTAACCACTAAGACAAAATCAGAGGCCTCAATTCATCGCGATCAATGTTTTCAATCAATCGTGATTCTGTGCGGATTAAAGGTGTGCGAGTCCGATCAGAATCCGATCCGAAGTCGGATGGGATCAATCATTCCGGACTCGGATTGGATAGGTATACATGCATTGTGCCTTCAATTCAATTCAGTAAATTATTTTTTCAATTACGCTAAAAGCATGACTTAGTGCACTTATGCCACATTTCAAACACCGCACATCTGGGTCGGAAATCGGAATTCGAAGTCATCTACTTCCTTTCTACCTGGTACATCACAGGATCCGCGTACGTTGACTCGATAGTCTCTAATGATGACGTGGTCACGTGACGCGGCATGTCTTAATCCTCATACAAGGTGTCGCTGTGTATGATGCATAGCGCATACGAGCCAATAATGCCATGAATCGCAGTCGATTGCCTAATCTACGCCTGCATGCTGTGCACGAGTGATGGTCAGATCGATATTTTGACCAATAGCAATGACAGGCTGCGAGTACACACAATGTATATGCCCAACTCTGTGCCTATATTAAAAAGGAGTACATTACTACACAACCCTCAGCTATACGCAGAGATTCAATACTTTCAATCAAAAGATAGTCAAAGAATTTCGGATTATTTCGGATCGGATTGCATTCGGATTTTTCCGCATACAATCGAATCGGACCGACAGCCATTCTCTGATCCGACGCACATTTTTAATGCGGATTGGAGGCTTGATCTGGCTTCAAAATATTCGATATACATCTGAAATGGAGGAACCATTTTCTGGTTCAAATGATGTTCAACAAAGTCAACTAATATCGCCTTGACGATGATCTATACGGCGACAACAGGTACCAGATGGTGCAAGTGAATGGATTCACACCCAGTCCCGTCTTAATCAACGACGCACAACGCGAAAATAGCTCAGAGCATAGAGATCAGATATCTATGCTATTGTCCTCTCTTGTCTAGAGAGGACCTGTTCGCAACGTTGACGTGTACTACATGCTTATTTTCCTCATGATAAACTAACCGATTATTCTGAATAAATTTTAGCGAAAAAATTATGACGTGTTTGACAAGACAACTAGGTAGGGAAACATCTTGCTTCGCATTTCAACTTCAATCGTATGACTGTTTTCGAGTGATTTGCAATTACTCGATTCAGTCTGTGTGGCATATTGAAAACAAGTCATCACAAATCAGACGCAGTCAAGAAGCTAAGCTAAATACGTGATGCACCAGATAGTTCCTGAATAGAATCATGATAGTGATCAGTTGTGAGTAAGACATGTTTAGCAAGCTGAATATCTAAATAAATCACTCAAGGTCTTTCTCATGATGGTAAGTGGTGACGGCATCGCAAGTAAATCAGTAAATTGAATACTTTCCCCATTACAACAAGTCAATAAATCAATTAACTGCAATTATTCGATGACACAAATCAATTAATAGCAATGCAATATTGCATCAAGAATTGTATTTTATATATTTCATGTAAATTTTGATGTTGTAATACATATTTTATCAGGAACATAAAGGAATCACTGAATTCTTTAAAATCTGAAATACTTGTCAGTACGTCATCAATTGATATAAGCAAATAATTATCATAATTTTTTTCGTGATACAAAGAAAACGATGCCTAAATCATAATCCGCCAATAAGTTAAAATTTCATCTCAATCATCCTGAAATTATTATTAAGAAATAATATCTATAATGTCTATAATGTCTATATCCTATATATTATGGAAATGTTTATCGAAAGAAACATTTATCATAAATCAACAGATAGCCATGCTTATCTACCATTCAATCATGGTCATCCTCGACATCTAGTACGTAACATTCCGTTTGCACTCACGAATCGTATTAGAAGAATTGTATCAGAAATTGAGAAGCAATACTTAAGACTTACAGAGATGAAATCGAGACCTTTAAAGTTGGGCTATCCAAGTGATTTGGTTTACGATGCAATAGTAAGATCCCGCATGATCTCAGAAAGCAAACAGAATGCAAAAGTAAAATCATATTGTATGTGAAAAAGTACAATCCTAACAACCCAAATGTCTTGAAGGATATAGTCATGCCTGTTTTTTCTATTTTGAAGCTGAATCCTCCCTTTATAGAATATCGTGTAAGACTTTGTTTCCGACAACCTTCATCCCTATTACAGCTGTTAGAAAGGAAAAATAGAGAACAAATAACTGGAGTATCGAAATGCAATGACAAAAAATGCATGTGTTGCCAAAATTTGATGGTCGGGATGTCATTCGCGTATTTAGTAAAAAGTGGGAAAGAAAAAATATCTGAAATTAAAAGTAATATGAATTGCAGTTCTAGAGATGTGGTTTATGTCATCAAGTGCCGTGAGTGCAACCATTTTTAAGTTGAACAGACAGGGGACACTTTTCGTGCGAGAATTCGAGTACAGAATAGACAGAAAATTCATGATGCCAGATATCGAATTCTCCGCGTAACCTCATTGTGCTCAAAATTTATCCCTTTATTTTATGCTATGCCTATTTTAAAACTACTATCAAACTTCTCAGAATTGCATCGAGAGCAAAACGGAAGGCTATGTATTAAATATCTGGGACCTATACTGAATAGTAACATGTGTTTGAACAGATCTGTTCCTTTCAAATCGAAAGGAACAGATCAGTACCCTTGTACTTTAATTTGTCACCCTGACACTCTTTCTCCGCAGTTTTGTCTCGAAAGCTATTACTTTAAACTGTATTGTATCACGCCATGAATTCGTATATAAACCCTTGATTTCACCTTTACTTGCATTTACCACTGAGTATGGAATGAATGTACATTCCAAAACATGATAGGTTGAGAGAAAACTTTGTTTTTCCTTCACAAAATTATGAAGTTGGATCAATTACGTTTGATATGGGGTATATACTGATACAGGGCATGGCATAAAAAACGTGACTAAATTCAAATATAGCATGGCTTTCTAATTATCTCACAGAAATTTACAAATAAGGTCTCATTTTGAAGCCAATGCACATCTTCTTTACCATAATCAACATTGCAGTGATTGCATTTGAGGATGAGTGTTATTTACATGCAAAGCAGAGGAGCTCGAAATCCAAAAAGCTAGATAAAAAAACAACGACTGAATGGAAAAGCTAGCCTATTTCCAATTTTTCACCGAAGCGATAATCATAATGGCGAAGTCTTAGTTGCAGATTATCACACAAAATCAATTGGGTGATGACTGGATCAACGTTCAGCAATCACGTCTTGTAAAGGAGCGACAGAAATTTCGTATTTTCCTGCTTTATTTCTTCCAAAGTCTCCACATCTCTTCCAAGTTAAAGCTCAAACATTTTCATTTAGAAAGATGTCATCACATTTGCTTTTCACCATTATACTGCATTCAATGTGGTCATGATCGATCATTGAACTCTTTGTCGCGTGTGTCTTTATCTCTTTAACAAATTTTTAAGGGGTCCATTGCGGATGCAAGTGATGCAGACATTTTGCGCATCGTTTAGTAAACTCTTTTTCTCTCCACTTATTGTTGTGACAGAATTGAACAAAATTTTCAAGCTATAGGCCCGACTGTAACTTCTTCTCATTCTAAATTTGAAATTCGATTTTTATAAGTAATTCATAGCATTGCAAGTTAAATTATTTTCTAATAAAAGAAGCATGATGTTGTGGATATTGATTTTCACCCGAAAAATATCTTCCATAAAGATATTTGATTCAACTGATCGATCGCTTTAAGCACCTACAAATATTCAGTATTGCATGATCGTAATGAAAGCTGCTTGGTTATTTGTAACAATGGTGAGAGGATTCCCAATGACTGCATTTAAGTGAAGAATTGGAAGAAGTAAATGAAACTGTTTGCGCTTTAACTTGGAAGAGATGTGGAGACTTTGGAAGAAATAAAGCAGGAAAATACGAAATTGCTATCGCTCATTTACAAGACGTGATTGCTGAACGTTGATCCAGTCATCACCCAATTGATTTTGTGTGATAATCTGCAACTAAGACTTCGCCATTATGATTATCGCTTCGGTGAAAAATTGGAAATAGGCTAGCTTTTCCATTCAGTCGTTGTTTTTTTATCTAGCTTTTTGGATTTCGAGCTCCTCTGCTTTGCATGTAAATAACACTCATCCTCAAATGCAATCACTGCAATGTTGATTATGGTAAAGAAGATGTGCATTGGCTTCAAAATGAGACCTTATTTGTAAATTTCTATTGGATAATTAGAAAGCTATGCTATATTTGAATTTAGTCACGTTTTTTATGTCACACCCTGCATATATATATATATATATATATATATATATATATATATACATATTGGTGTACTTGGGCAGCAATGCATTATTTTTGCAACAATCATTAAAGAGGTTGTCATTCTGTAATTTATTGCATTTTTGAAGGGACTTTTCTGTTTTTCTATAAATTTCTTTTCCTTCAGTTGTTAGATGATTCAATGCAATTTTGTAATACCATTTTATTAAAAAATAAAGGCTCAACGTTTCGGACAGTACACTGACCATTCTCAAGAGATAAAAACTGTGAAGGTAATTACATGTCAAAAAATTCTAAATTCAAAAAGAGAGATGACATCTGGAAAACTATGAAGTGATACAAATAGAGATATACAGTAGCATCATGCTATGAATCCTGCAAGCAGAATTGAGATTTATCATGGAAAGTTGGAGACTGAATAACATTCAGATTTCGGGTGAGGCCCATGTCACGCTTATTTAGAAAGGGGGATTTGTCTTTTATTGTCATGGATTCGGCTATTTGGAGCATATTTTTGTCGGGGCATTTGAATATGATCTTCATGGCAGAATACAGATTTCTTGGCTTTCTGTCGTGAACTTCAAGGAAATGAGTTTTGATTGACCCGTTGTTTTCATGTTGCTTAGATCGTGTTTTCAGTTGATTTGTTGTATAACCTATGTATTGAATATTGTTACAAATATCCTCGTCACATGAAAATTGGTATACAACATGATCGTCTGATGTCAGCTTGTCTAAATTTGTTTTGATTGCATTTCCTTATTTCTTGTTCTTGTAAAAAACGCGTACTTTGATTTTTGCTTCAGGGAAGACGTTACACTATCATTGACAATCTTCATCAATCTTCTTTCTTCTACTGTAGAGTTGGAAGTTAATTGTCCTTGAAAATAGAAAATATTGTTAATTGGTTTTTCTTTTTCTTCTTCATTTCTCTTCAGATAATTTTTCAACATGATATTCAGGTATTTATCAATCAAAAACATTGGGTAATGATTGCATGTCAAAATTTGCTTAATTTTCAATATTTTATTGTCGAAAGCTAACCAAGAACAAATAGCAAGTGCTCTGTGAAGATAACTTTTGATCACAGAAGTTTTATAATTGGAAGCAGAAAACGAGTTAAAGTCAAGGTATGACCCATCAGAGATTGGTTTGCGATATACCGAGAAAGATAGTGAGTCTGTTCTTGTGACATAAACATCCAAAAAAGGCAATGACTTCTTCTTTTCTTCTTCTGAGGTGAATTTTAAGACCGATTCCAACTCAATTTTTTTTAATTCCAAACTTTTTGAACAATTGATTCCAAAATTGTTAGGAGGAAAAAATCATCAATTTCGGTACTCCGAGTTTCATGTGTTTAATTCGCAAAGCAATACCGGTTCTCTACCATTAATCACTGGACATCACACGATAGGATACTAAAGAGATACTAAAGATAGAAAGCTATGAAAAAGTACTGAAAATGCATTGCACATCACGTCATTTTGAAGTTCTGCAGTAGATATTCAGTCCTGTGTCTGCACTTAGAAACCAATTCGTTTCTGCTGTTGAGAAGAGTTCCATCCCTGCTTCTCAAAATAAAGTATTTTTCATGGGAGCACAAATCACATCTCGGATTTCCCGGCTTGTACGGCTTGCATTTCTTAACAATTTTCCAAGTTATTTTAGGGTTCTTCTTACTTTCCTTCAGCTTCCAGAATTCCTTTGATAGCTGGGTTTCATTCTTGTACTTTCTGTGATTCGCGTACCTTAACTTGAAGCTGCCTTCACTTATGCCGATGTAATCTTTCTCAGTGTAATTTGAATTGTCACATGTGATTATGGCTGCATAAACTATATTGTCAGAAAGGCATTCGCTTCCAAGCGGGCAATTTCCTTTATCCACACAATTGCATGTTTTCAAGTCAGTTTTTTCATTCTTTAAGACACTTTTATTTTGGCCATTTACGATTCTCCTCACATTTGGCATAGAGCTGTAACTAATTTCAATGTGTTACGATTGAAATTATATATATAAAAATATAAATATATATAAAATTCAAACTGACATTTACAGAAAGTAAACGGACAGCATGAAGTTTGTTCCATATTACTCGGCCCATCCCCGACACATCGTGAAAAACATTCCATATAGTTTAGCTATGCGCATCAGACGTATTGTTTCTGAAACGAATAACCGGAAAATCCGATATTCTGAGTTGAGAAGTCGCTTAGTAAAGTTAAAATACCCTTGGAGTTTGGTGAACGACGTCATTAACAGAGCTGAAAATGAAAGTCCTGCAATTCAAGAGATCAAGTCATCTGAAAATTATATCTCCTTCATTCTCAAGTACAACAGGAACAATCCGAATGTATATGGGGAAGTTATCCAACCAATTACCAATACCTTACCTTTGCTGAGTTCTTTCCATAATTGCAAATTCCGTGCTACTTACCGACAACCCAAATCTCTGTTATCCATTCTATCCAAAAATAACCGCAGGTCTATTACGGGCATACAACGTTGTAATGAGAAGCGCTGTAAATGTTGCGATATACTCATTTCGGGTAGAACCATTAAGTTTCCTAATTCTCCTACGATGAAATCTTTTACAGTGAATAGAAATCTTACCTGTCTCTCCTCTGACATCATTTATAAGTTAGAGTGCGTTGGCTGCTGCGCAAATACTACATCGGACAATCGGGTGACTTACTTAGAACTCGCATTACTGTCCATAGACAGCACATAAATAATCAACATTATGCTATATTAAATGTGAGCAAACACATTGCTATCTGCGGCCATGGATTTCTCGCGGCTCCTTTCTACCAGCTTCCTCCTACCGCCACTCGGCTGGATAGGATTTCGAAGGAAGCTATGTTCATTTCTCTGTTAAAACCATCATTAAATGATGTTTGATTTTTAAGTAATTTCGTTGTATATCTACATTATTTGTATTCAGTTTGCCTTGAAAAGACAAGATACTTGGCAGAAATCGATCGGCAGAATATACTATATTTATTTGAAATCTAGTGGTCATTCTATCTTTTTTATATATAAATTTAGTCATTTGCATTTTACTAGCCATTTTCCTATTATATATATATATATACTGTATATAGTATATATATAAAGTATATATATATAGTAAATATATAATTGCAATATGTTTACTATTAAATAATTTATAATGGATATTATAATATAAATATAAAACTGTGCGAAATGGCAGAGGTTACTTATGGAAAATCAAAACTAGAAGGGTGCCTCAAGCTCAATTTAATATGTCCATCAATTACACGAGGTGTCTCGCTTCTCAAGGCACTCCATAGAATGAATTAAGCATGTTACATAGGATCATTTACAAATTAAAAAGGCAGATATACGAAAATCATTTAGATATCTAAAATGAAAGTACTCAAAAATTACAATTCAAAGAAGGCCGAAATAAATTGATGAACTGTTCTTCATGATCTCGTTCTATCTTCGTTGCAGTACATGTAGGGAGCAGTTGATAGAAGGGTGCCGGCCTGAATTTTCCGCCACGGTCAGTTATGTTCACATTGACTCTTAACCCTTATCAGTATATGTAGGTACATTTTGTAACTATTGATATTTCAAGGAACTGCTGATATCTTAATTTTGATCGCAGGTCTAAGGCATCATAGAATGATGTCTAATTATGGGTATGGAATAATGTGTAAAAATATTGCCAACTCATCTGCTGCTTAAGTTAGTGGGCCAAGTGCATAACCCCTCTGCCGCATACGTAGATACATTTTGTACCTATAGGGTAATTTGCAATATTCATGTCTTTTCATTTCTGATTTGACTTCATAATCATGAGCTGAACTTGTCATATCATTCCTTCAAGTTAAAAAGATGATATTGGAATTTTCCCGCATACACGTACATCAACCAAATTTGGAAATATGTGCATGTAATTGCTAGATTGAAGATGACAGATCAAATGCAAATATTCATTTACCATCTGCATTTTGTGCGAATGACTAACACTTAGACTGAAAGTAAATTTTCTCAGGCTTCTGAATTCCTTTACCAGTGTATGAACGGAGACGTGATTGAAGAAATCGAACAAAAGAAATGAATACGGCCAATAGAAAAGCCACAGATCTTCGACGTATACTGCCAAATGTTCGAAACTTCATGACGAATTTTCTTTACGATGAAGTACGAGCATGCATCGGACTATTGCTTAGAGCCGGACTTGATCGTGACAACATGACTGACTAGAATGAACTGTGGAATGCAACAGAAGGAAGGCCTATTTTCCGAGCAACAATGTTGTTAAATCGCTTTAATTTTTTTCTACGATGCGTACGTTTCGACAACTATCGCTCACCGCCACAACGCCTAGAAAGTGATAAACTTGCGCCTGTCAATGATGTTTGGAAACAGTTTGGATGGGACGCACCTACATCCCATCCAAGCCGTCAAAATACGGTCTCAAGGTGCTTTGGCTTGCTGAAGCCTGCACAGGATTTGCTCTTAACGCTATCATCTACACTGGTCGGGAGCGAAATGCTCCACCTCACCGCAATCTTGGTCATGATGTGGTCACTGAACTTGCCAGACCATATCATTCTACAGGAAGAGAAATTGTGACTGACAATTTTTTCACCTCTCATAGCCTCGCAGTGACTCTCCTTCAGCAAAATATTACCTTGTTGGGAACTATCCGGTCTCATCGACGTGAAATTCCTGAACAGCTTGAATCCAAAGACGAGAGGTGGGTTCAAACATATTCGCTCACGATCATGTAAATAAAATCGTTTTGGTGTCCCACATTCCGAAGAAGAACAAAAATGTTATGCCATTGAGTTCTAGCCATTGCTGGTGAAAAGAGCAACAAACTTGCCATGATCCTCGATTACAATCGAGGAAAAGCTGGCGTTGATCAACTTGATCAAAATATTGAGGAATTCACTTGTAGACGTAAGAATGTCAGATGGCCTATGATTATATTTTATAACATGCTCGATGCTGCGGCGTACAACGACTTCGTACTGATGAAGACAGATCATCCAACATTGACCAGAAGACAATTTCTGAAAACCTTATCTTTCCAATTAGTGGAAAATAATAGTCCGGCAGCCAGAACGTGTTTCTGCAGGGAACGAGGCCGAAAGTGAGACTTTCACAGAATGATGCACACCCTATGCCTACTACGAATCGGCACGTCTGCGAGTTCTCGTGGGTTCCTCTTCTTGTCAGACAGGATCAAAGAAAAACACATGTAAATGCAATGGGACACAGATTGCAGTTTTTGGTTAAATGAAATTTTGTATGTTTTCTCTGATTAAACGAAACATACTAAGCCCAAAGTCATAATTTTTGGCATGGAATGTCTTCAAGTCATTTCCTTCCATTTTCATGCAGCCCTGTCTATATAGCTAAACGCATTTAGATTTGGCGAGCCTCTTAATGTCGGCAAACACATACATTTTGAGCTACTTTATCCACATTCAACCACATTCTCACACACATTGACGATTATATGCATGATAAGGGCACATGCACATCATAGGAAATGACCTGAAGACATTTCATGTCAAAAATTATGACTTCGGGCTTAGTACTTTTCATTTGAGCAGAGAAAACATAGAAAATTTCATTTTAGCCAAAAACTGCAATTTGTATCCCATTGGATTAACATGTGTTTTTCTTTGATCCTGTCTGACAAGAAGAGGAACTCACTAGAACTCGGCAGACGTGCCGATTCGTAGTAGGCATAGGGTGTGCATCATTCTGTGAAAGTCTCACTTTCGGCCTCGTTCCCTGCAGAAACTCGTTCTGACTGCCGGACTATAACGGTCGACAACGTCATGTAAGAAATTTGAAGCTACCGAAATCGATAATCGACGCTGGGTTGTTGCTCGGTTTTCGCGAACTAAACACTGAATTTAGTCGTCGCGGAGAAAACACGGTTTGGCACTGCAATATTTGCTACAAGAGCAGCAGAACACAGTGTGACATTTGTTTCAAAGCTGTTTGTCCACAACACCGCATGATACAGAAAGTATGCAAGTGCTTGTCTTGCTCGTGAGTTCGTTTTTTCACTTTTCTTTATGTGCACGATGCACCGGTTAGTTATTGTTATATTGCTACAGAATCCATGCTATTTTCATAATGAAATTGCTATGTTTGATGCATAAATTGAATGGTTTTGATAAATTAATCCAATCAGTGCCATTTTCTTGGTTGAAATGGTTATTGATTAAGTATTAATAAGCATTCAATAGTTATTGGTTGAAAAATTACTGATTTATAATTTGATATTTCAAAAACACGTTGTATCTATGTTAAGCTTTAGTTTGTGATATCTATGTTAAATTCTAGTATGCAATATCTATTACAATAGGTAGTCAGTGAAGACATAAAATCTATATCTGATATTTAGATAGATTTATTACGCAGTAATATAGGTTAGAACATCTTCATTATCTATAGGTACAAATTGTAGCTACGTATACGGCTGAAGCAATCGGTTTTACACATGCGGATAAGGGTTAATGGCTGGTTTATACTTCCTCCGCATTGGGAACGATGATATCTCCTGAAAGCGCAGACACATCCGTTTTACGGAAACCTCACAATTCTGCGTAAATTCTTGTAGGATACGGCGACTCTAAAATACGGATGCATGTTTATAGTTTATTTAATCTTTCGTAAGAAAGGAAGTTCGATTTCAACCAAAGCATAATCAGCTAACCTTGAGTTCTACAAGTCACGTATTGTCATCGCTTCAGTTTCAGCTTCAGTCGACTGAAATACGGAGACATTCAATCAAACTAAATATGATATGCAAAAAATAATACCTTGGAAGATGGCTAACAGCAAATAACGAAATTGGCAGAGAAATAGATCACAAAATAAATACTGATTGGAGAAGGTTCGGACAATACAGCCAGCTACACAGGAACATCCCAATATGTCTGAAACGAAGGTTGTTTGGTACGGTCATACTGCCATCAATGACATATGGTGCAGAAACGTGGACACTAACAAAACGACAAGATTGGAAACTGGCTGTGGCACAAAGAAGTATAGAAAGAGCAATGTTAAACATCACGAGGAAGGACAAAATACGGAACGAGAACATCAGAGAAAGGACGAGAATCATTGACACATACATAACGAGTAAAATCAGAACGATGAAGGGACACTGGCCAGGACACCTAGCCAGAATGAACAACAACAAATGGGCCAAGAAAGCAATGTAATGGACGCCACTAGAAAGACCAAAGTGAAGAGGAAGGCCAAGGAGAAGATGGAGAGACGATATTGAGGAAAAGAGCGGAATCAACAGGATTCAGAAAGCGCAAGATCGAAGAAGCTGGAGGTAGGAGTGGAGGCCATCTGCCTGCAGTGGCACGAAAGGCTGATGATGATGATGATCAATAAAGATGATGATCAATAAGTGTTCAATAAAGAAATTAATGATTTTGTCTGCTTGCATGAGGCTTTTATTTTATAGTTCTTGAACGAGTCGTTCAGTTTTAAGTAATTAGATATTGGTTGAATTAAATCATTGAAAATATTCGGGTTGTTTTTGTTATGTGCATGCACAAAGGGTATTAATTGTTCATTTTCTTTTTGTTGACTCTGATCTTCATGACGTTTTTCAGTTTCAACCTTTGCTATAACATCGATGATTAATCGCTCAGGATAATCTAGTTCCTTTAAACGTGCTTTCAGTTTAATATATCTTTATTTTCGTTTAGGTTTTCCGATACTATTCTTCTTGTCCTGTTGGCTAAATTGTAAGGTATGTTGTGAAGAATGTGCTTCGGATGCGCCGAGTTAAAAGGCACATACGTTCGTGTGTCTGCTGATATCGTTGCTTAACGAATTGCCAGAGTTTTTGCTTACTATTGCTTCTAAAAAAATCAAAGGGTATTTGTTCTTTTCATGGATAAATTTGATAGAAGGATCAAGATTTTGAATAATTTCACATGACGTATCAAACTGCCATATTGCGGACTCTATATGACCCAACAATCGTCTAGTTACCTCCTCCAGGATGACATCATTTTATTTGAAGTGTTGGGATGATAATGTTGAATTCAGTGATACATGTGATTTTACAAGTAACCCATCACTAAAGAGGCGCACATACGAGACATCTTGGTGCCCATTGCCGTGCCCGAAATTTGCAAATAATATTCCTCCTCAAATGAGAGATAATTAGTGCTAAGTAATTATTGAATGCCCTTCAAAATGAGTGCCTTGTCAAATCTCATCGATATGAGGCCTTGTGTGGTATCCAACGATCGTATCAAGACAGAGCATTTAAATGACACAAATACCTACGAGAAAATTGACCAATAATCATCTCATGCAACATTCAACAAAATCCGAGATCATAGCATGAAATTTAAGTCTTGTTTTACTAAAAATGAATTTGATTATCTTATGACGTCATTTTTATATGGACTATATATATATATATATATATATGATTTGTTGGTGCCCAATATACTAAAAGAAAGCAATTATTCACACAACATGTTAACGAGTGAATCATCATTGGCTGCGCGGTGATGACGCAAACTGGCAGATTGGCTGCTGTTGACTTCCCGCTCACAATAAAGTGGGATTGGAGCAATACGAATTGGGCATGACTTGAAGCATTCGTCAAATTTGACGTCAATCGTGAAAGTGCCGCAGTGTTCTGCATTTGGGTGCTCAACGCCTTCGGAAAAGGAAAGAAATTGAGCCTTCGGAAAAGGAAAGAAACTGACGGATGCGTGTAAATACTGGAATATCAACCGACATCACAAGCACCAAAGGCGAAGGCGTTGAGCACCCAAATGCAGAACACTGCGGCACTTTCACGATTGACGTCAAATTTAATGAATGACCAATTCGTATTGCTCCAATCCCACTTTATTGTGAGTGGGAAGTAGGGATTTTCATACATTTTACGAGATTGAAATCCCGGGATTAGAGGGTGCGTGATACGGGGAATTGAAATTATGATTTTATTGGCTTAATTTCAGAATTCTTCAGAGCTGTTGGCGGATATCAGGACTTTGCTAGGTTTTTATAGCGCATTTCAGTTTGATCTGTGAGACTATATTTGGGTATTGAATTGGATTTGTTAGAATCATAACAAAAATTTCTAAAAATCTAAATTAATTTGTTAGAATTCTCATAGCGGTTCTAAATTTGATGTGCTATTGTACTGTAATGGCTATTTTGCTGATTGTTATAAACATATTCATAAATGCATGTATACTATTCGTAATCATACATCGTTCTTGATGGTAATAACTACAGTATACAATTTATTATGTCTTGTAGCCTAGATCTATCTGCACGAAGATCGCAAATAGACCTAGCTACATGTAAGCCCTATTACTTAGCATGAAAGTATAAAGTGACAAAATCAAAATTGTCAATGTGTTAACTCATATGCAATCTACCATTCAGCTCCTTTGAAATTCAGTGATGATCGAAAAAACGCACTTGCAGGTCTTAGATTGAGTGCCTTGAGTAAGATTACTCTAAATTAAACTAGAACTGTAATCATCAGTAACAAACCGCCATATAATGTAGCATATATATGTAGTCTACATGTACTTAGTTGGCTTTCGTGATCTATTTGTTGAATCCCGGCATCCCGGGATTTTGGTCAAAATCCCGGGATAAATCCTCGATAACCGGGATTTGGAAAATCGGGGTCGGGATTGCAATCCCTAGTGGGAAGTCAACAGCAGCCAATCTGCCAGTTTGCGTCATCACCGCGATGATGATTCACTTGTTAACGACAATGTTATTGTGAAAACGAGATAGCAGTTAGTGATCAGGTTGACCTAAGCTTTCATTTCAGACGAACTTGTGAAATGGGTGGAATTCCCCTTTAAGTTACAGCAAAAGCAATAATGAACTTAATATTGATAAAATCAATTCAGTAGATTACAACTGGGAAAAATACAACATCAAGTCACCTGTAGAAAGTGCAAAGTCAATAAAACAAATAATACTTCACTGATTCAACGCAAATTCGTCACTAGCAAGATGCAGACAGTAGCTTCTTAAAAAATCGAGCAGTAAAGGATTAGAACTCATTTTTTCCATTAATAATCTATCCGATTCAATCATTTTGACGACAGCAGTTTCATAGATTCTTGGGTGATCTGTATGACTTTTCTTGACTTTGAATGAATCTTTGATCGGGGATGCTCATGGAGGCTTTTTATATGAATAGGATGTCCTTTTAAATGCTCATTTACACGGGTTTGAAAATGTCGGATAGAGCTGGCAACTTAACATCTGTCACAATGCTCACAACTGCATTCATATGCGATATTCGATTTCAAATGTTGAGGCACTCTGTGTCTCTATCCTTATTACTGAAAAACTGAGATGTTTTGAGGGTTTTAAAAATACGGCGGATATGAACATCAGAAGGCAAAACTTTATTGATGTCTTTTATGCGGTTTTTTGGTAAAGAAGAAAAATCTTTTATCCGTTTCTATCTACTGAATTGATTTTTACCAATATTGATTTTGCTATTGCTTTTGCTTTTGCTTTTACTGAACGTTGTTGATCAATGTATTTAAATGATTCCAATCTCTCCCTCTTGTTACACCTGAGGAAGTCTTCGAAAAAAAAGATGAAATATGTGCGAATAATTACTTTCTTTCAATATACAGTCCCTTGCAAAAGTTTAGAATCAAAATCCATTTTTCCAAAAAAAAGGCTTTTATTCAAATTATAACAAATGCGTCTCAATATTTTCCTGATTTAAAATGCCAGACTGTCTAGAAAATAGGATGTCTATGAAGGATAGTGTCAATTGTCACTCACTTTATCAATATTTGGTGTGTTGTCCCCTTGCTTCAATAATTGAAGCCAAGCGGGAAGGCATGGAATGCACGAGTCGGCGACAATATTCGGGTGTTATTTTCGTCGTCCAAGCAAGCTTGATGCATTCTTTCAAGTGATCAAGAGAACGAGGCTTCATGGCAGCAACTTCGGACTTCAATTTGTTCCATGCATTTTCTATTGGATTGCAATCAGGTGAATTGCCGGGCCATTCCAGCACCGTGATATCTTCTGAATCAAGCCACTGAGAGACTACTTTTGCTCGATGGCAAGGCGCACCATCATGCATTAGAATACCTGTGGAATGAATTGTCATGTGTGTACTCAATTTCTCTTTCAACAGATCGAGGTACGTTGACGCATTCATGGTTTTCCCTTTAGGAAGGAAGAATAGACCACCTCTTCCTTGAGAGCTGATAGAGCCCCAAATAGTAGTAAGCAAAACTCCACTTCTGGACCGCGCAAGATGGCGGCCATCGCTGCGTCCCCCCCCCCCTCTGGCACGGCAGAGTGTCGTGGTCGGCCGCCGTGGTGCTTCGTGTCTGAGTCCCCCCCCCTCTGGAACGACAGAGGTTGTGGTCTGTCGTGGTGTGCCGGCCGGGTGGGTCCACGTTCACAACATGTTCGCTGACGTCCCCCCCCCTCCCCTCTGCAACAACAGAGTGTGAGACTCGGGTGCGTTGGTCCGACCGCCTGGTTGACGTGGGCGACCGTCTAGGTTGACGTGGGCGACCGCCAGGATTAGTCTTGAGGCTATAGTGTGTGATGTTTTTGGTGCAATCTGCTGAATGTTGGGTTGTAAAATGGGTTGTTTCGAGTGGAAGGAGTGGTCGGATGAGAAAACGGAGGTCAGATTCGGATTCAGCGTGAAATTCTGCATCGGTAGGGTGAGTTTCAAGGCAATCGGTGAGAAAAAATTTTCAACATTTTTCGAAAGACGACAGAGTTAGAATTTGGAACGTTTTGGTGTGTAGCGCCCAAACGAAGCATCGGATGAGAAAACGGAGGCCAGATTCGGAATCTACGTGAAATTTTGGGTTAGGAGGGATGTTTCCAGCGAAATCGGAGAGAAAAAATTTTCGGCTGACGTCCCCCCCCCCTGGACAGCTAGCTTCTATCTTGGCTTCTAGTGGACGGATTTTCTCGTGCAATAGCTCGTTTGAAAGCTAAGAGTGAGACAAATTCAGTGAAAGAATCGGCTTGTTCCTATCTGTCTTCGTTCAAAAGTTAGAGCGGTTACAAGATTTTAGGTCGGAGCTCGCTCACCTGAAAAAATCCTAAGTGTCAGAGTGACTTTGTATGGGTAAAAATTTGAAAATTTTCCAAAGTGTGGAATTTCGACCTGGGACCGTCACCAAAACATTTTTCATCAAATTTCACTGACCTCCCCCCCCCCTGGACAGCTAGCTTCTATCTTGGCTTCTAGTGGACGGATTTTCTCGTGCAATAGCTCGTTTGAAAGCTAAGAGTGAGACAAATTCAGTGAAAGAATCGGCTTGTTCCTATCTGTCTTCGTTCAAAAGTTAGAGCGGTTACAAGATTTTAGGTCGGAGCTCGCTCACCTGAAAAAATCCTAAGTGTCAGAGTGACTTTGTATGGGTAAAAATTTGAAAATTTTCCAAAGTGTGGAATTTCGACCTGGGACCGTCACCAAAACATTTTTCATCAAATTTCACTGACCTCCCCCCCCCCTGGACAGCTAGCTTCTATCTTGGCTTCTAGTGGACGGATTTTCTCGTGCGATAGCTCGTTTGAAAGCTAAGAGTGAGACAAATTCAGTGAAAGAATCGGCTTGTTCCTATCTGTCTTCGTTCAAAAGTTAGAGCGGTTACAAGATTTTAGGTCGGAGCTCGCTCACCTGAAAAAATCCTAAGTGTCAGAGTGACTTTGTATGGGTAAAAATTTGAAAATTTTCCAAAGTGTGGAATTTCGACCTGGGACCGTCACCAAAACATTTTTCATCAAATTTCACTGACCTCCCCCCCCCCCTCTGGACAGCTAGCTTCTATCTTGGCTTCTAGTGGACGGATTTTCTCGTGCAATAGCTCGTTTGAAAGCTAAGAGTGAGACAAATTCAGTGAAAGAATCGGCTTGTTCCTATCTGTCTTCGTTCAAAAGTTAGAGCGGTTACAAGATTTTAGGTCGGAGCTCGCTCACCTGAAAAAATCCTAAGTGTCAGAGTGACTTTGTATGGGTAAAAATTTGAAAATTTTCCAAAGTGTGGAATTTCGACCTGGGACCGTCACCAAAACATTTTTCATCAAATTTCACTGACCTCCCCCCCCCTCTGGACAGCTCGCTTCGATCTTGGCTTCTAGTGGACGGATTTTCTCGTGCAATAGCTCGTTTGAAAGCTAAGAGTAAGACAAATTCAGTGAAAGAATCGGCTTGTTCCTATCTGTCTTCGTTTAGGTGTGAGACGCCATTTAAGATTTTGTGACATTGGCGAAAAACGACAGAGTTAGAATTTGGGACGTTTTGGGCTCTAGCTTCAAAACGAAGCATCGGATTGGAAAACGGATTTCAGATTTGGAATCAGCGTCAGATTCTTTATCTGTATGGTGAGTTTCATGTCAATCGGAGAGTTTCAAGTCATCGGCGAGAAAAATTTTCAACATTTTTCGGAAAAACGACAGAGTTAGAATTTTTGCGATGGCTGCCTACTGTAGAGCCAAAACGAAGCATCGGATGGGAAAACGGAGGTCAGATTCGGATTCAGCGTCAAATTCTACATGGAAATGGTGTATTTCCAGCTCAATCGGAGCACTAGAACCGGAGATAGACGGGATTTTTAGTGTTTGGATGATGGGTATTACGTCATCAGCTGATCGCCACACACTATATAAGCTGGGAACCGACGGAGACTTGTCATTTAGAGGAGAACGATTGTCAGAGGTAGGTCGTCTCTCTGAGCTCCGATGATAGCTTCGGACATTCCAAATTCCAAGTTTCTGTAAGAAACCGACTTAGAAAATTTCATTGCTGATATCAGCTAAAGCGTCAGACTTAGAGGTTCGCCAGGAGATGGCCTTCGTCTCCAGGCCATAAAAGACTCCAAAACTTTAAAGGCTCGTAACTTTGCTTCTACAAGTCCGTTTGACTTGATTCAAAAAAGGTTCGGTCGCTATTGACCTGCCCTAAGTGATGGACTACTTATAAAATTTCATAAGTAGTGCTAAAAAGTTGAAAAATTTAAATTCACTAGTTTTGGAGGTTTTCTGGGGTTTTCGACCCTGCTGAAGTCAATGAAAGCATTTTTAATGATGTCTGAGCCAGTCTTCTCATGGTATAAGCGGCTTTTCACTGAAAGCGAGCAAGACACGGAGAGTTTTGCTGTAATATTCCACTGACAGGGTGTTCCTTCGGGACGGCGGACGATGCCGTAGTGATAAGTGTGGCAAGGGAATGTGTCATATTTAAGACCGTAACCGCTGGGACAACTCATGTCTCATGTTGGGCATTTGACACAGCTCTCAACGTAGCACTTTGAACGCCAATCGGTTGAGTCTTAGCTATCTTGTCATGGGTGGCCTCTAAACATCTCCATTGCAAAACGCTGGTGAATCAAGCTCTCTACGGCTTGCTATCAAGCAGATCAAAGCAATAACTTGGGATGTTTCCTCAAGGTTTTCAAGTATGCTGAGTTCAAATCTGCTATCAGATTTCAAATTCAACTAAGACTAAGGCAGCTTTGAGGGGTTAGATCCCAGCTACTGTTCACTACCTTTGACTCGGCGTTGCTGTTACCACTTCGGGGCAGTGACAATGATGTCTTCAGCTGTAAAGAGCGGGTATCGGGGAAGATCTCTCACTTCCCTAGTGATCAGTACAAGGCCTTCGGGCTGTCGACGGGATCGAGTGCCACTCACTACACTCAAATCTATCATTCCTCACTAAGTGTAAATTACTGACTATACATTTGTCCTGCTATCAGGTTATTTTTGACTTGCTATCTAGTTGAATAGTCTCTTGCTATCAAGAGATTCACTTCTACTCATAAAGCACATCATCGCTGTAATACCTCCTTTGCTCGAGCGTTCCTTCGGGACGGCGGGTACTGCCGTAGAGGGATTGTGTTGCACGGGTTGTTCGTCGTTTGTTAGACCGAAACCTCTGAGCCGTTGCTCATGTTGGGCGTTCGACTTCATACTCAACGTGACGCTTTCTCTCGCCAGGTCAGAGTACTTCAGCCATTCGACAAAGGTTAGTCTTTATGATATGGAGTAGAGTGAAATGTAATTCATTAGATGTCCCTTCAATGATTGCTCCCATGATAAACGTTGATGAGACAAATGAAATGATTCTCATCTTCCCTTTTCAATGATTGAAATCTACTAACACACTACCGTATAATCGTCCACTATGGGGCAAGACATGATAGAGCCTCCACGCGGTTTGCCCTGGGCAGTCTTTAGACTGGCGAATACTATCATTAAGTTGAATCTGCTATCAGTCAACTTGAACGTTGCGTCACATTAGAGGGGTATATAAACCACTGCGTCTCATTTCATTTCAATCATGCAGACGCCGAACAGTCAAGTCAGCTCTCCTCGCGGACCGCAGTTAAGGCCGCGAAATTTATTTGAGGAGTTTGTCAGGCTAGAGGGGCAAGACAGAGTTTTTAATAATCTTGCTCGGATTGGCAATCCGATGACAGCAACTGCTGTCAATCCAACGGAATGGCGCTACATTCCACTTTTTAGCCATGTACCAGTTAGTGTGGAAGTCGACAGTGCTACCAAAGAGAGAGTCTTTGACTCTCTCAGTAGAATTGGTAGGGTGTAAGGTGACGTTACTCCCGAGAATGAACCATCGGCTCTCTTAAGGGCCACCATGGGGCAAGACATGATAGAACCTCCTCGCGGTTTGCCCTGGGCAGTCTTCGGACTGGCGAATACTATCATTAAGTTGAATCTGCTATCAGTCAACTTGAACGTTGCAAATGAAGTTCGGTGTAATACTTCCTTTCGACGGGCGTTCCTGTAAAGGGCGGCGGTGAAACCCGTAGCTATGTATACCGCAAGGGACATTCGGCAATGGTCAATCTTGTTAAACCTCTCTGCGTCATGTTTGCAAGTGATTGCCTCTGTCTCAACGTAGTATGCATTCGCGCCAGGGCGACATTTAGCCAACTGTCGAAGGTTGCCTAAAACTTTCCATTGCATACGTTATGAGAGCCATGAGTTCTACCTGTCTCTATCAATGAGACGAATTGATGAATGGAATGAAAGGGAGGATACTCACGCGCCACACGCAACATAACACACTTCTCTCTTCCGTAGTCTAACAAGCTCTTTACACATGGATCGCAGTCGATTGCTATCCCTGAAGCATTCTGATTCGCTGTTGAGCAATTCATTGTTGAAAACCCTATATAAGCCAGAAGATTGTAGCGCTTCTCATTCAATTTGAAGTCACGATGGAAGCCACATCTGCCGACAACATTCCCGTCTTCATCGATGAAGACAACGCCATTCCCGAGTTCGTCATCCTCGACGAGTGGGATGAGGATGAGAAGAAGGGGAAGATCAAGAGGATCATTTGGACGGATGAGGTGTGGACTCCGAATACCACTCGCATCCGAAAGGTGCCAGATGCACCAGCACGGCTTAGGCGGTATAGGGTTTATGACAACCTAACCGTCATACCCCTTGACTATTCAAGCCAATAGTCAACCTAATCCCGAGAATGAACCATCGGCTCTCTTAAGGGCCACCATGGGGCAAGACATGATAGAACCTCCACGCGGTTTGTCCTGGGCAGTCTTCGGACTGGCGAATACTATCATTAAGTTGAATCTGCTATCAGTCAACTTGAACGTTGCAAATGAAGTTCGGTGTAATACTTCCTTTCGACGGGCGTTCCTGTAAAGGGCGGCGGTGAAACCCGTAGCTATGTATACCGCAAGGGACATTCGGCAATGGTCAATCTTGTTAAACCTCTCTGCGTCATGTTTGCAAGTGATTGCCTCTGTCTCAACGTAGTATGCATTCGCGCCAGGGCGACATTTAGCCAACTGTCGAAGGTTGCCTAAAACTTTCCATTGCATACGTTATGAGAGCCATGAGTTCTACCTGTCTCTATCAATGAGACGAATTGATGAATGGAATGAAAGGGAGGACACTCACGCGCCACACGCAATATAACACACTTCTCTCTTCCGTAGTCTAACAAGCTCTTTACACATGGATCGCAGTCGATTGCCATCCCTGTATCAGAAGTGTAAGCTATCTTAATTTATTTGACACTATTTGATCTATTATCATCATCGTCCATATGAAATGTTTTAAGATTTACAAGTTAGACTAAGCGTTCTACTATTTGTAAATGAAAGATATAGTTTCAACAGTTTACAGATTGAAAATAAAGTTTCAATAGTGTGTGTGTGTGTGTATGTTAAGAATAAAGTTTTATCTGTTTGTATGTTAGAAATAGAATGAAGTTTCACCAGTTTACAAGTTAAGAATAAAGTTCTATCTGTTTATATGTTAGAAATAAAATAAAATTTCAATAGTTTGCAAGTTAAAAATAAAGTTTCAACCGTTTACAAGTTTTAAAATAAAGTTTAAATAGTGTGCAAGATAAAAAATAAAGTTTGAACAGTTTACAAGCTGAAATAAAGTTTTAATAGTGTACACGTTGGAAATAAAGTTTTAATAGTTTATGTGCTTCAAAATAGAGTTATAACAGTTTATATGTTAGAAATAAAATGAAGTTTCATCAGTTTACAAGTTAAGAATAAAGTTCTATCTGTTTGTCTGATAGAAATAAAACAAAGTTTCAACCGTTTACAAGTTAAAAATAAAGTTTCAACAGTTTACAAGTTAAAATTAAAGCTTCAACAATTACAAGTTAAAAATAAAACTTCAAAAGTTTACCAGTTAGAAATAAAGTTTCATCAGTTTACAAGTCAAAATAAAGTTTCAACAGATTATAAGTTAAAAGAAAAGTTCCAATAGTATGTGCATTAGAAATAACGTTTCAGCTGTTTGTATGTTAGAAATAAGATAAAGTTTCAATTGTGTGTACGTTAGAAATAAAGTTCTATCTGTTTCTATGATAGAAATAAAACAAAGTTTCAACCGTTAACAAGTTAAAAATAAAGTTTCAAGAGTTTACAAGTTAAAACTAATGTTTCAATAGTGTATGTATGTTAAGAATAAAGTTAGAACAGTTTACAAGCTGAAATAAAGTTTTAATAGTGTACACGTTGGAAATAAAGTTTTAATAGTTTATGTGCTTCAAAATAGAGTTATAACAGTTTATATGTTAGAAATAAAGTTTCAACAGTCTACAAGTTAAAAATAAAATTATAACTGTTTCAAGAGTTTACAAGTTAGAAATTAAGTTTCAATGGTGTATGCGTTAGAAATAAAGTTTTAGCTGTTTGTATATCAAAATAAAGTTTCAAGAGTTTACAAGTTAGAAATAAAATGAAGGTTCACCAGTTTACAAGTTAAGAATGAAGTTCTATCTGTTTGTATGTTAGAAATAAAACAAAGTTTCAACCGTTAACAAGTTAAAAATAAAGTTTTAAGAGTTACAAGTTAAAACTAATGTTTCAATAGTGTGTGTATGTTAAGAATAAAGTTTTATCTGTTTGTATGTTAGAAATAGAATGAAGTTTCACCAGTTTACAAGTTAAGAATAAAGTTCTATCTGTTTATATGTTAGAAATAAAATAAAGTTTCAATAGTTTGCAAGTTAAAAATAAAGTTTCAACCGTTTACAAGTTTTAAAATAAAGTTTAAATAGTGTGCAAGATAAAAAATAAAGTTTGAACAGTTTACAAGCTGAAATAAAGTTTTAATAGTGTACACGTTGGAAATAAAGTTTTAATAGTTTATGTGCTTCAAAATAGAGTTATAACAGTTTATATGTTAGAAATAAAATGAAGTTTCATCAGTTTACAAGTTAAGAATAAAGTTCTATCTGTTTGTCTGATAGAAATAAAACAAAGTTTCAACCGTTTACAAGTTAAAAATAAAGTTTCAACAGTTTACAAGTTAAAATTAAAGCTTCAACAATTACAAGTTAAAAATAAAGTTTCAAAAGTTTACCAGTTAGAAATAAAGTTTCATCAGTTTACAAGTCAAAATAAAGTTTCAACAGATTATAAGTTAAAAGAAAAGTTCCAATAGTATGTGCATTAGAAATAACGTTTCAGCTGTTTGTATGTTAGAAATAAGATAAAGTTTCAATTGTGTGTACGTTAGAAATAAAGTTCTATCTGTTTCTATGATAGAAATAAAACAAAGTTTCAACCGTTAACAAGTTAAAAATAAAGTTTCAAGAGTTTACAAGTTAAAACTAATGTTTCAATAGTGTATGTATGTTAAGAATAAAGTTAGAACAGTTTACAAGCTGAAATAAAGATTTAATAGTGTACACGTTGGAAATAAAGTTTTAATAGTTTATGTGCTTCAAAATAGAGTTATAACAGTTTATATGTTAGAAATAAAATGAAGTTTCATCAGTTTACAAGTTAAGAATAAAGTTCTATCTGTTTGTATGTTAGAAATAAAACAAAGTTTCAACCGTTAACAAGTTAAAAATAAAGTTTTAAGAGTTTACAAGTTTAACTAATGTTTCAATAGTGTGTGTATGTTAAGAATAAAGTTTTATCTGTTTGTATGTTAGAAATAGAATGAAGTTTCACCAGTTTACAAGTTACGAATAAAGTTCTATCTCTTTAAGTTTATAAGTTAAGAATAAAGTTCTATCTGTTTATATGTTAGAAATAGAATGAAGTTTCACCAGTTTACAAGTTAAGAATAAAGTTCTATCTGTTTATATGTTAGAAATAAAATAAAGTTTCAACAGTCTACAAGTTAAAAATAAAATTATAACTGTTTCAAGAGTTTACAAGTTAGAAATTAAGTTTCAATGGTGTATGCGTTAGAAATAAAGTTTTAGCTGTTTGTATATCAAAATAAAGTTTCAAGAGTTTACAAGTTAGAAATAAAATGAAGGTTCACCAGTTTACAAGTTAAGAATGAAGTTCTATCTGTTTGTATGTTAGAAATAAAACAAAGTTTCAACCGTTAACAAGTTAAAAATAAAGTTTTAAGAGTTACAAGTTAAAACTAATGTTTCAATAGTGTGTGTATGTTAAGAATAAAGTTTTATCTGTTTGTATGTTAGAAATAGAATGAAGTTTCACCAGTTTACAAGTTAAGAATAAAGTTCTATCTGTTTATATGTTAGAAATAAAATAAAGTTTCAATAGTTTGCAAGTTAAAAATAAAGTTTCAACCGTTTACAAGTTTTAAAATAAAGTTTAAATAGTGTGCAAGATAAAAAATAAAGTTTGAACAGTTTACAAGCTGAAATAAAGTTTTAATAGTGTACACGTTGGAAATAAAGTTTTAATAGTTTATGTGCTTCAAAATAGAGTTATAACAGTTTATATGTTAGAAATAAAATGAAGTTTCATCAGTTTACAAGTTAAGAATAAAGTTCTATCTGTTTGTATGATAGAAATAAAACAATGTTTCAACCGTTTACAAGTTAAAATAAAGTTTCACCAGTGTACAAGTTAGAAATAAAGTTTCAATAGTGTATATGTTAGAAATAAAGTTTTAGCTGTTTGTATATGAAAAACTAAGTTTCAAGAGTTTACAAGTTAAAAAATAAAGTTTCAATGGTGTATACGTTAGAAATAAAGTTTTAGCTGTTTGTATATCAAAATAAAGTTTCAAGAGTTTACAAGTTAGAAATAAAGTTTCAACAGTGTGCACGTTAAGAATAAAGTTTCAATAGTGTGTATGTTAAGAATAAAGTTCTATCTGTTTATATGTTAGAAATAAAAATGAAGGTTCATCAGTTTACAAGTTAAGAATAAAGTTTTATCTGTTTGTATGTTAGAAATAAAATAAAGTTTCGACCGTTAACAAGTTAAAAATAAAGTTTCAGATTAAAATAAAGTTTCAATAGTGTGTATGATGGAAATAAAGTTTAAGCGCTTTGTGCGTCAGAAATAAAGTTTCAACCGTTTACAAGTTAAAAATAAAGTTTCAACAGTGTGTACGTTAAGAATAAAGTTCTATCTGTTTATATGTTAGAAATAAAAATAAAGGTTCACCAGTTTACAGGTTAAGAATAAAGTTTTATCTGCTTGTATGTCAGAAATGAAATAAAGTTTCACCAGTTTAAAAGTTAAGAATAAAGTTTCAATAGTGTGTATGTTAGAAATAAAGTTTCAATAGTGTGTATGTTAAGAATAAAGTTCTATCTGTTTATATGTTAGAAATAAAAATGAAGGTTCACCAGTTTGCAAGTTAAGAATAAAGTTTTATCTGCTTGCATGTCAGAAATGAAATAAAGTTTCACCAGTTTAAAAGTTAAGAATAAAGTTTCACCAGTTTAAAAGTTAAGAATAAAGTTTCAATAGTGTGTATGTTCAGAATAAAGTTCTATCTGTTTATATGTTAGAAATAAAATGAAGTTTCAATAGTGTGTATGTTAAGAATAAAGTTCTATCTGTTTATATGTTAGAAATAAAATGAAGGTTCACCAGTTTACAAGTTAAGAATAAATTTTATCTGCTTGTATGTTAGAAATAAAATAAAGTTTCACCGATTTACAAGTTAAAAAATAAAGTTTCAATAGTTAACACGTTAAAAATAAAGTTTCAATAGTGTGTATGTTAAGAATAAAGTTCTATCTGTTTGTATATTAGAAAGAAAATGAAGGTTCATCAGTTTACAAGTTAATAATAAAGTTTTATCGGTTTGTATGTTAGAAATAAAACATAGTTTCAACCGTTGACAAGTTAAAAATAAAGTTTCAATAGTTTGCGAGTTAAAACTAATGTTTCAATAGTGCGTATGTTAAGAATAAAGTTTTATCTGTTTGTATGTTAGAAATAAAATGAAGCTTCGCCAGTTTACAAGTTTAGAATAAAGTTTTATCAGCTTGTATGTTAGAAATAAAATGAAGTTTCACCAGTTTACAAATTAAAAATAAAGTTTCAATAGTGTGTATGTTAGAAATAAAGTTTCAACCGTTTACAAGTTAAAATAAAGTTTCAACAGTGTCTACGTTAGAAATAAAGTTTTATCTGTTTGTAAAGTTCGATCGTAGGATTTACTAGTTTGCAAGTTAGACTCAGCATTCTACTAGTTGTAAATGAAAATAACGTTTCAACAGTTTACAGATTAAAATAAAGTTTCAATAGTGTGTATGATGGAAATAAAGTTTAAGCGCTTTGTGCGTTAGAAATAAAGTTTCAGCCGTTGACAAGTTAAAAATAAAGTTTCAACAGTGTGTACGTTAGAAATAAAGTTTCAACAGTTTACAAGTTGAAAAATAAAGTTTCAACAGTGTGTACGTTAGAAATAAATGAAAGTAAGAACTTCATCGTATGAGTATTCAAAGCATGTTTTGTAAATCAAATGTGTGTAGTCCTGACATGATAGAATCGTGTTAGAAATAAAGTTTCAGCCGTTTACAAGTTAAAGATAAAGTTTCAACAGTGTGTACGTTAGAAATAAAGTTTTAGCTGTTTACATGTTAGAAACAAAATAAAGTTTCACAGTTTACAAGTTGAAAAATAAAGTTTCAACAGTGTGTACGTTAGAAATAAATGAAAGTAAGAACTTCATCGTATGAGTATTCAAAACATGTTTTGTAAATCAAATGTGTGTAGTCCTGACATGATAGACTCAAATGAACTTGACAAACGCGTTTGTCAAGCTTGATTCTATCATGTCAGGACTACACACATTTGATTTACAAAACATGTTTTGAATACTCATACGATGAAGTTCTTACTTTCATTTATTTCTAACGTACACACTGTTGAAACTTTATTTTTCAACTTGTAAACTGTGAAACTTTATTTTGTTTCTAACATATAAACAGCTAAAACTTTATTTCTAACGTACACACTGTTGAAACTTTATCTTTAACTTGTAAACGGCTGAAACTTTATTTCTAACACGATTCTATCATGTCAGGACTACACACATTTGATTTACAAAACATGCTTTGAATACTCATACGATGAAGTTCTTACTTTCATTTATTTCTAACGTACACACTGTTGAAACTTTATTTTTCAACTTGTAAACTGTTGAAACTTTATTTCTAACGTACACACTGTTGAAACTTTATTTTTAACTTGTCAACGGCTGAAACTTTATTTCTAACGCACAAAGCGCTTAAACTTTATTTCCATCATACACACTATTGAAACTTTATTTTAATCTGTAAACTGTTGAAACGTTATTTTCATTTACAACTAGTAGAATGCTGAGTCTAACTTGCAAACTAGTAAATCCTACGATCGAACTTTACAAACAGATAAAACTTTATTTCTAACGTAGACACTGTTGAAACTTTATTTTAACTTGTAAACGGTTGAAACTTTATTTCTAACATACACACTATTGAAACTTTATTTTTAATTTGTAAACTGGTGAAACTTCATTTTATTTCTAACATACAAGCTGATAAAACTTTATTCTAAACTTGTAAACTGGCGAAGCTTCATTTTATTTCTAACATACAAACAGATAAAACTTTATTCTTAACATACGCACTATTGAAACATTAGTTTTAACTCGCAAACTATTGAAACTTTATTTTTAACTTGTCAACGGTTGAAACTATGTTTTATTTCTAACATACAAACCGATAAAACTTTATTATTAACTTGTAAACTGATGAACCTTCATTTTCTTTCTAATATACAAACAGATAGAACTTTATTCTTAACATACACACTATTGAAACTTTATTTTTAACGTGTTAACTATTGAAACTTTATTTTTTAACTTGTAAATCGGTGAAACTTTATTTTATTTCTAACATACAAGCAGATAAAATTTATTCTTAACTTGTAAACTGGTGAACCTTCATTTTATTTCTAACATATAAACAGATAGAACTTTATTCTTAACATACACACTATTGAAACTTCATTTTATTTCTAACATATAAACAGATAGAACTTTATTCTGAACATACACACTATTGAAACTTTATTCTTAACTTTTAAACTGGTGAAACTTTATTCTTAACTTTTAAACTGGTGAAACTTTATTTCATTTCTGACATGCAAGCAGATAAAACTTTATTCTTAACTTGCAAACTGGTGAACCTTCATTTTTATTTCTAACATATAAACAGATAGAACTTTATTCTTAACATACACACTATTGAAACTTTATTTCTAACATACACACTATTGAAACTTTATTCTTAACTTTTAAACTGGTGAAACTTTATTTCATTTCTGACATACAAGCAGATAAAACTTTATTCTTAACCTGTAAACTGGTGAACCTTTATTTTTATTTCTAACATATAAACAGATAGAACTTTATTCTTAACGTACACACTGTTGAAACTTTATTTTTAACTTGTAAACGGTTGAAACTTTATTTCTGACGCACAAAGCGCTTAAACTTTATTTCCATCATACACACTATTGAAACTTTATTTTAATCTGAAACTTTATTTTTAACTTGTTAACGGTCGAAACTTTATTTTATTTCTAACATACAAACAGATAAAACTTTATTCTTAACTTGTAAACTGATGAACCTTCATTTTTATTTCTAACATATAAACAGATAGAACTTTATTCTTAACATACACACTATTGAAACTTTATTCTTAACGTGCACACTGTTGAAACTTTATTTCTAACTTGTAAACTCTTGAAACTTTATTTTGATATACAAACAGCTAAAACTTTATTTCTAACGTATACACCATTGAAACTTTATTTTTTAACTTGTAAACTCTTGAAACTTAGTTTTTCATATACAAACAGCTAAAACTTTATTTCTAACATATACACTATTGAAACTTTATTTCTAACTTGTACACTGGTGAAACTTTATTTTAACTTGTAAACGGTTGAAACTTTGTTTTATTTCTATCATACAAACAGATAGAACTTTATTCTTAACTTGTAAACTGATGAAACTTCATTTTATTTCTAACATATAAACTGTTATAACTCTATTTTGAAGCACATAAACTATTAAAACTTTATTTCCAACGTGTACACTATTAAAACTTTATTTCAGCTTGTAAACTGTTCAAACTTTATTTTTTATCTTGCACACTATTTAAACTTTATTTTAAAACTTGTAAACGGTTGAAACTTTATTTTTAACTTGCAAACTATTGAAACTTTATTTTATTTCTAACATATAAACAGATAGAACTTTATTCTTAACTTGTAAACTGGTGAAACTTCATTCTATTTCTAACATACAAACAGATAAAACTTTATTCTTAACATACACACACTATTGAAACATTAGTTTTAACTTGTAACTCTTAAAACTTTATTTTTAACTTGTTAACGGTTGAAACTTTGTTTTATTTCTAACATACAAACAGATAGAACTTCATTCTTAACTTGTAAACTGGTGAACCTTCATTTTATTTCTAACTTGTAAACTCTTGAAACTTTATTTTGATATACAAACAGCTAAAACTTTATTTCTAACGCATACACCATTGAAACTTAATTTCTAACTTGTAAACTCTTGAAACAGTTATAATTTTATTTTTAACTTGTAGACTGTTGAAACTTTATTTCTAACATATAAACTGTTATAACTCTATTTTGAAGCACATAAACTATTAAAACTTTATTTCCAACGTGTACACTATTAAAACTTTATTTCAGCTTGTAAACTGTTCTAACTTTATTCTTAACATACATACACTATTGAAACATTAGTTTTAACTTGTAAACTCTTGAAACTTTATTTTTAACTTGTTAACGGTTGAAACTTTGTTTTATTTCTATCATAGAAACAGATAGAACTTTATTTCTAACGTACACACAATTGAAACTTTATCTTATTTCTAACATACAAACAGCTGAAACGTTATTTCTAATGCACATACTATTGGAACTTTTCTTTTAACTTATAATCTGTTGAAACTTTATTTTGACTTGTAAACTGATGAAACTTTATTTCTAACTGGTAAACTTTTGAAGTTTTATTTTTAACTTGTAATTGTTGAAGCTTTAATTTTAACTTGTAAACTGTTGAAACTTTATTTTTAACTTGTAAACGGTTGAAACTTCATTTTATTTCTAACATATAAACTGTTATAACTCTATTTTGAAGCACATAAACTATTAAAACTTTATTTCCAACGTGTACACTATTAAAACTTTATTTCAGCTTGTAAACTGTTCAAACTTTATTTTTTATCTTGCACACTATTTAAACTTTATTTTAAAACTTGTAAACGGTTGAAACTTTATTTTTAACTTGCAAACTATTGAAATTTTATTTTATTTCTAACATATAAACAGATAGAACTTTATTCTTAACTTGTAAACTGGTGAAACTTCATTCTATTTCTAACATACAAACAGATAAAACTTTATTCTTAACATACACACACACACACTATTGAAACTTTATTTTCAATCTGTAAACTGTTGAAACTATATCTTTCATTTACAAATAGTAGAACGCTTAGTCTAACTTGTAAATCTTAAAACATTTCATATGGACGATGATGATAATAGATCAAATAGTGTCAAATAAATTAAGATAGCTTACACTTCTGATACAGGGATGGCAATCGACTGCGATCCATGTGTAAAGAGCTTGTTAGACTACGGAAGAGAGAAGTGTGTTATATTGCGTGTGGCGCGTGAGTGTCCTCCCTTTCATTCCATTCATCAATTCGTCTCATTGATAGAGACAGGTAGAACTCATGGCTCTCATAACGTATGCAATGGAAAGTTTTAGGCAACCTTCGACAGTTGGCTAAATGTCGCCCTGGCGCGAATGCATACTACGTTGAGACAGAGGCAATCACTTGCAAACATGACGCAGAGAGGTTTAACAAGATTGACCATTGCCGAATGTCCCTTGCGGTATACATAGCTACGGGTTTCACCGCCGCCCTTTACAGGAACGCCCGTCGAAAGGAAGTATTACACCGAACTTCATTTGCAACGTTCAAGTTGACTGATAGCAGATTCAACTTAATGATAGTATTCGCCAGTCCGAAGACTGCCCAGGACAAACCGCGTGGAGGTTCTATCATGTCTTGCCCCATGGTGGCCCTTAAGAGAGCCGATGGTTCATTCTCGGGATTAGGTTGACTATTGGCTTGAATAGTCAAGGGGTATGACGGTTAGGTTGTCATAAACCCTATACCGCCTAAGCCGTGCTGGTGCATCTGGCACCTTTCGGATGCGAGTGGTATTCGGAGTCCACACCTCATCCGTCCAAATGATCCTCTTGATCTTCCCCTTCTTCTCATCCTCATCCCACTCGTCGAGGATGACGAACTCGGGAATGGCGTTGTCTTCATCGATGAAGACGGGAATGTTGTCGGCAGATGTGGCTTCCATCGTGACTTCAAATTGAATGAGAAGCGCTACAATCTTCTGGCTTATATAGGGTTTTCAACAATGAATTGCTCAACAGCGAATCAGAATGCTTCAGGGATAGCAATCGACTGCGATCCATGTGTAAAGAGCTTGTTAGACTACGGAAGAGAGAAGTGTGTTATGTTGCGTGTGGCGCGTGAGTATCCTCCCTTTCATTCCATTCATCAATTCGTCTCATTGATAGAGACAGGTAGAACTCATGGCTCTCATAACGTATGCAATGGAAAGTTTTAGGCAACCTTCGACAGTTGGCTAAATGTCGCCCTGGCGCGAATGCATACTACGTTGAGACAGAGGCAATCACTTGCAAACATGACGCAGAGAGGTTTAACAAGATTGACCATTGCCGAATGTCCCTTGCGGTATACATAGCTACGGGTTTCACCGCCGCCCTTTACAGGAACGCCCGTCGAAAGGAAGTATTACACCGAACTTCATTTGCAACGTTCAAGTTGACTGATAGCAGATTCAACTTAATGATAGTATTCGCCAGTCCGAAGACTGCCCAGGGCAAACCGCGAGGAGGTTCTATCATGTCTTGCCCCATGGTGGCCCTTAAGAGAGCCGATGGTTCATTCTCGGGAGTAACGTCACCTTACACCCTACCAATTCTACTGAGAGAGTCAAAGACTCTCTCTTTGGTAGCACTGTCGACTTCCACACTAACTGGTACATGGCTAAAAAGTGGAATGTAGCGCCATTCCGTTGGATTGACAGCAGTTGCTGTCATCGGATTGCCAATCCGAGCAAGATTATTAAAAACTCTGTCTTGCCCCTCTAGCCTGACAAACTCCTCAAATAAATTTCGCGGCCTTAACTGCGGTCCGCGAGGAGAGCTGACTTGACTGTTCGGCGTCTGCATGATTGAAATGAAATGAGACGCAGTGGTTTATATACCCCTCTAATGTGACGCAACGTTCAAGTTGACTGATAGCAGATTCAACTTAATGATAGTATTCGCCAGTCTAAAGACTGCCCAGGGCAAACCGCGTGGAGGCTCTATCATGTCTTGCCCCATAGTGGACGATTATACGGTAGTGTGTTAGTAGATTTCAATCATTGAAAAGGGAAGATGAGAATCATTTCATTTGTCTCATCAACGTTTATCATGGGAGCAATCATTGAAGGGACATCTAATGAATTACATTTCACTCTACTCCATATCATAAAGACTAACCTTTGTCGAATGGCTGAAGTACTCTGACCTGGCGAGAGAAAGCGTCACGTTGAGTATGAAGTCGAACGCCCAACATGAGCAACGGCTCAGAGGTTTCGGTCTAACAAACGACGAACAACCCGTGCAACACAATCCCTCTACGGCAGTACCCGCCGTCCCGAAGGAACGCTCGAGCAAAGGAGGTATTACAGCGATGATGTGCTTTATGAGTAGAAGTGAATCTCTTGATAGCAAGAGACTATTCAACTAGATAGCAAGTCAAAAATAACCTGATAGCAGGACAAATGTATAGTCAGTAATTTACACTTAGTGAGGAATGATAGATTTGAGTGTAGTGAGTGGCACTCGATCCCGTCGACAGCCCGAAGGCCTTGTACTGATCACTAGGGAAGTGAGAGATCTTCCCCGATACCCGCTCTTTACAGCTGAAGACATCATTGTCACTGCCCCGAAGTGGTAACAGCAACGCCGAGTCAAAGGTAGTGAACAGTAGCTGGGATCTAACCCCTCAAAGCTGCCTTAGTCTTAGTTGAATTTGAAATCTGATAGCAGATTTGAACTCAGCATACTTGAAAACCTTGAGGAAACATCCCAAGTTATTGCTTTGATCTGCTTGATAGCAAGCCGTAGAGAGCTTGATTCACCAGCGTTTTGCAATGGAGATGTTTAGAGGCCACCCATGACAAGATAGCTAAGACTCAACCGATTGGCGTTCAAAGTGCTACGTTGAGAGCTGTGTCAAATGCCCAACATGAGACATGAGTTGTCCCAGCGGTTACGGTCTTAAATATGACACATTCCCTTGCCACACTTATCACTACGGCATCGTCCGCCGTCCCGAAGGAACACCCTGTCAGTGGAATATTACAGCAAAACTCTCCGTGTCTTGCTCGCTTTCAGTGAAAAGCCGCTTATACCATGAGAAGACTGGCTCAGACATCATTAAAAATGCTTTCATTGACTTCAGCAGGGTCGAAAACCCCAGAAAACCTCCAAAACTAGTGAATTTAAAATTTTCAACTTTTTAGCACTACTTATGAAATTTTATAAGTAGTCCATCACTTAGGGCAGGTCAATAGCGACCGAACCTTTTTTGAATCAAGTCAAACGGACTTGTAGAAGCAAAGTTACGAGCCTTTAAAGTTTTGGAGTCTTTTATGGCCTGGAGACGAAGGCCATCTCCTGGCGAACCTCTAAGTCTGACGCTTTAGCTGATATCAGCAATGAAATTTTCTAAGTCGGTTTCTTACAGAAACTTGGAATTTGGAATGTCCGAAGCTATCATCGGAGCTCAGAGAGACGACCTACCTCTGACAATCGTTCTCCTCTAAATGACAAGTCTCCGTCGGTTCCCAGCTTATATAGTGTGTGGCGATCAGCTGATGACGTAATACCCATCATCCAAACACTAAAAATCCCGTCTATCTCCGGTTCTAGTGCTCCGATTGAGCTGGAAATACACCATTTCCATGTAGAATTTGACGCTGAATCCGAATCTGACCTCCGTTTTCCCATCCGATGCTTCGTTTTGGCTCTACAGTAGGCAGCCATCGCAAAAATTCTAACTCTGTCGTTTTTTTCGAAAAATGTTGAAAATTTTTCTCGCCGATGACTTGAAACTCTCCGATTGACATGAAACTCACCATACAGATAAAGAATCTGACGCTGATTCCAAATCTGAAATCCGTTTTCCAATCCGATGCTTCGTTTTGAAGCTAGAGCCCAAAACGTCCCAAATTCTAACTCTGTCGTTTTTCGCCAATGTCACAAAATCTTAAATGGCGTCTCACACCTAAACGAAGACAGATAGGAACAAGCCGATTCTTTCACTGAACTTGTCTTACTCTTAGCTTTCAAACGAGCTATTGCACGAGAAAATCCGTCCACTAGAAGCCAAGATAGAAGCTAGCTGTCCAGGGGGGGGGGAGGGAGGTCAGTGAAATTTGATGAAAAATGTTTTGGTGACGGTCCCAGGTCGAAATTCCACACTTTGGAAAATTTTCAAATTTTTACCCATACAAAGTCACTCTGACACTTAGGATTTTTTCAGGTGAGCGAGCTCCGACCTAAAATCTTGTAACCGCTCTAACTTTTGAACGAAGACAGATAGGAACAAGCCGATTCTTTCACTGAATTTGTCTCACTCTTAGCTTTCAAACGAGCTATTGCACGAGAAAATCCGTCCACTAGAAGCCAAGATAGAAGCTAGCTGTCCAGAGGGGGGGGAGGTCAGTGAAATTTGATGAAAAATGTTTTGGTGACGGTCCCAGGTCGAAATTCCACACTTTGGAAATTTTTCAAATTTTTACCCATACAAAGTCACTCTGACACTTAGGATTTTTTCAGGTGAGCGAGCTCCGACCTAAAATCTTGTAACCGCTCTAACTTTTGAACGAAGACAGATAGGAACAAGCCGATTCTTTCACTGAATTTGTCTCACTCTTAGCTTTCAAACGAGCTATCGCACGACAAAATCCGTCCACAAGAAGCCAAAATCGAAGCAAGCTGTCCAGAGGGGGGGGGACGTCAGTGAAATTTCAAACTTTGATGAAAAATGTTTTGGTGACGGTCCCAGGTCGAAATTCCACACTTTGGAAAATTTTCAAATTTTTACCCATACAAAGTCACTCTGACACTTAGGATTTTTTCAGGTGAGCGAGCTCCGACCTAAAATCTTGTAACCGCTCTAACTTTTGAACGAAGACAGATAGGAACAAGCCGATTCTTTCACTGAATTTGTCTCACTCTTAGCTTTCAAACGAGCTATTGCACGAGAAAATCCGTCCACTAGAAGCCAAGATAGAAGCTAGCTGTCCAGAGGGGGGGGGAGGTCAGTGAAATTTGATGAAAAATGTTTTGGTGACGGTCCCAGGTCGAAATTCCACACTTTGGAAAATTTTCAAATTTTTACCCATACAAAGTCACTCTGACACTTAGGATTTTTTCAGGTGAGCGAGCTCCGACCTAAAATCTTGTAACCGCTCTAACTTTTGAACGAAGACAGATAGGAACAAGCCGATTCTTTCACTGAATTTGTCTCACTCTTAGCTTTCAAACGAGCTATTGCACGAGAAAATCCGTCCACTAGAAGCCAAGATAGAAGCTAGCTGTCCAGAGGGGGGGGGAGGTCAGTGAAATTTGATGAAAAATGTTTTGGTGACGGTCCCAGGTCGAAATTCCACACTTTGGAAAATTTTCAAATTTTTACCCATACAAAGTCACTCTGACACTTAGGATTTTTTCAGGTGAGCGAGCTCCGACCTAAAATCTTGTAACCGCTCTAACTTTTGAACGAAGACAGATAGGAACAAGCCGATTCTTTCACTGAATTTGTCTCACTCTTAGCTTTCAAACGAGCTATTGCACGAGAAAATCCGTCCACTAGAAGCCAAGATAGAAGCTAGCTGTCCAGGGGGGGGGACGTCAGCCGAAAATTTTTTCTCTCCGATTTCGCTGGAAACATCCCTCCTAACCCAAAATTTCACGTAGATTCCGAATCTGGCCTCCGTTTTCTCATCCGATGCTTCGTTTGGGCGCTACACACCAAAACGTTCCAAATTCTAACTCTGTCGTCTTTCGAAAAATGTTGAAAATTTTTTCTCACCGATTGCCTTGAAACTCACCCTACCGATGCAGAATTTCACGCTGAATCCGAATCTGACCTCCGTTTTCTCATCCGACCACTCCTTCCACTCGAAACAACCCATTTTACAACCCAACATTCAGCAGATTGCACCAAAAACATCACACACTATAGCCTCAAGACTAATCCTGGCGGTCGCCCACGTCAACCTAGACGGTCGCCCACGTCAACCAGGCGGTCGGACCAACGCACCCGAGTCTCACACTCTGTTGTTGCAGAGGGGAGGGGGGGGGGGACGTCAGCGAACATGTTGTGAACGTGGACCCACCCGGCCGGCACACCACGACAGACCACAACCTCTGTCGTTCCAGAGGGGGGGGGGACTCAGACACGAAGCACCACGGCGGCCGACCACGACACTCTGCCGTGCCAGAGGGGGGGGGGACGCAGCGATGGCCGCCATCTTGCGCGGTCCAGAAGTGGAGTTTTGCTTACTACTCCAAATCATTTGCTTGACTGGGTGTTTCATTGTTTGGACCACATATCTGGGGTTGTATCGTTGTGAAGTCGGACGACGGACTGCTAACTGACGGGAACCAAACTGTTCGATGGAGCACTCATCGGTCCACATCACAGTGTCCCACTGTTCAGCAGTCCAGTGAGCATACTTTCTCGCAAAGGCAAGTCTCTTCTTAACCATAGACACCGTTAATCTCGGTTTGTGTGCTGGGCGATAACTTCTGAGGCCCATTTCCTTAGAAAGACGTCGACTGAGAGTACTTGTGCTTGTGGTTGTACCAGTCGCTTTCAGTCCTTGGACCAATACAGGGAGGCTAACAGAAGGATTTCGTTGCACGGCTAATTTCAGATATCTTTCATCGCGTTTCGTTGTGGCTCGTGGCCTCCCAGACCTCGGTGCATCGCAGAATCTGCCATTTGTCGACTCATGCTTCTTGATAGCGACGTGAACAGCTTTTTGACTGATCTTCAGTTGTTCAGCAATTTCTCGTTGAGTCAAACCATTCTCATAAAGTACAAATGCCTGTGCACGAATAGTAGGAGAAACCGAGTTGCGTTTACCCATAACAGATGAGACGACGATAACAAATGTTTCGAAACTATGCAGACAGTGTGTGTATGGATGAATTATAGTGTCATGAAAGATATCTATGCCGTTACTTAGCAACTATGATGACTGAAAGTCTCTTCTGTTAATGGCATAGGAAGCTATCTTGATTTGCTGAGTCACTTCGATCAAACGGGAAAGCGTTGTGTCTAAAAATGGTAAAATGTGTGAACTTAATCTGATAAAATAATTAATTAATTCTGATTCTAAACTTTTGCAAGGGACTGT
>CAJQUW010015550.1:0-11396 GCA_907163375.1 Prostheceraeus crozeri | reverse complement strand
GACTTATTTCTAAATTAACAGATAACAAGAATCAGGGAGAAAGTCATCAAAATTCTTAGTGAATCACCCCGGATTAAAAATTGCTTGGAAAAAAATTGTTCCAAAACATCTTGTTATATTCTAATCTACTTAAAATATATATAGAATGCGGTACCTACGATGAATGGATTGGTTGCATGTTCTGGCAAAGACAGTAGTGGTGGAGGATGCATTACAGTGGATTTTACAAAGTCCTACAAGACAACAATGGAATATTACATAGTCTTTATTTTCTGGCATACCGTTTTGACACGCAAACTGAAAATGCATCAAATTAAAGATATTTGGCTACTGATGTTATTGTCGCACTGACGTAATTTATCAATTGGTTTAATTAATGTGATTTAGCAAAAGATTAAGCAGACAAATATATACATCTATAATTGAGGCGTTTAGATCATGACTGGATTCAGTGCTGGGGATGTGATGGATAAATGTCCACCACCGAGTGTAGTAATTTCTAAGTTCTCACAGAAGAGCTGTGTGTTCATCTACTTTCACATTCTGATAAAGCGAGGACTGTTAAATTCACGAAGGGAGGACGAAAGTGAATATTATTGCACGATATTGTAAATATGTAATATATATGGTCAATGAAAACTTATCATTCGAATTTTTGTTTTATTTCAAGATAGCATGCTTTCTTACTCTTTGGCCTGCCTTTATGTGTATTTTACAATTTCACTTCGTAAGTTATTACATGACAACGCGCAATTGTATCTAACTTTTGCATATGCAGGGGCAGCTGTTGTTCTGATCTATAATGCGCAACGGTCAGAAACGATAAATGTAAAACCGCCTGCCGATTTATCAACATTATGTGATGGCTACTAACGTTTTCTGCATCCTGCCCTGATTCCAATAAACTGCAGAAAAACAAAAGCAATGAAAAATTTGTCATGTCTGTATTCTACTTTACATGTGCATTGATATACTTGGTAATTTTCCTTTTCTATGAAGAATAATTGAATTTGGTATAATTTGATTGAAGATCACGTAGGGTTATCGATTGAATGCAGACAATTTCAGAATTCAGAAATGCGTAGCAAAGTTTTTAAATAAATTTGCATGGTCGCAACATTATTTGGTAATTGATTACTGATGATCATGTGCTCCCACTGTCACATCCCAAGATATGTAAGATTTTGAAAACGCTTGAATTTGCATGTATTTTAAATTTTTTTAAACAACTATTTTCAAATTAATTTCTCATTTTTGTTAAATGAATCGTTGCTTTTCTACACATCGATGAAATCTTTCAGTTTCATACTTGAAATTCATGCCTCTTCTGGAAAATACATGGGTGCATTTTCTCTAAGTGAAAATATATAACATTTTCACAAGGACTCTACGCATCATGAATTAAGAAACTGCAACTCAACAGAATTGACAGTCATTCAATTTAAGCATGATGTCATCACGTCTAAATCTCAATAATCTATACAATATATCGTTTGCATGGCTTTGTCAAAGTGAGCACGTAAAGGCTTTTAATAGATATTGTAATACCAGCAAAAAGTTCCTAAAAATTCTAGCAATACCCCGAGTATCTGTACAAGCTCAAACATTCCAACAACACTCAATCCTAACCATAATCCCATAATGCCACCTATATCTGATATGAATTGTGACAACGGATATTCGTATTCTTCATACTGCATGTCACTCATTCGGGTGGCACTTCTTAAATGAACAACTGCGAGATTTCGTCGAAAGAACTTGTCACTAGTATTCGAGTCTTTGAAGGCGTTTGGCAGTTTTCGGGAAACTCTTGTCATATAAGTCCGTCTGTTGTTATTCAAGTCTTCGGAGAACGGTGTAGACTCATGTTCGGTTTTGTACATTACTTCCTCACATAGAAATCGACGATACTGTGAACATTCGTTCTCAATTTGTGATTCATCGAATGATGTCGGAGAACCTGCTCTGTTTAAACATTCGACATTTGAACGGATCTGTTCAGGTGTGAAGCGAGTCAAGTTGAAGCAAAGGGCAGGCGGTGTCGATGATAATTTAAAAATTGGAAGCAAAGAGTTATAACAGCGCAAGTTCGTAAGAAATGTCTTTGAGAATCGAACAATTTGCAATCTTTGTAACCACCATGATACTTACAGTATCTCCAGCAGCATCAATAGTTCAACTTCAAAAGCTTTTTTCGAGCAATTTGTCTTGTCTTTATTCGTCCGGTGACGACTCATAGAGGTTTCAATCAACGCTTTCGGAGCCTGGGTGTATAACACTCCACGTATGCTCTCATGTATACGATTGGGCGAACTGATAGTACACAACTGTTTTATGGTCTTGAAAGCAGCATCAAAGCACAATACTGTGAAAGGCCATTAAAATATAAAAGCTGATGCTGTCTAGCTGACTCTTTCGTCTGAGGTAGGCGCGAAAGTGTTGGGTGATTTGCCGGATTAAATGTATAACATGGTGCCTGGGGTAAACATGATGAGACTCTATCTATGATAAAATCCCGCGCTTCAAAATCACCCCATTCTGTTTCATTCTCCAACCAATTGGCCGTTTGTCCAAAGGCTATACTTTTCTCTCCCTTTTAATATCACACCACAACGATGAAAAAAAGCTCGAATAACGTCCATATGATAGCTTTTGGGTTTAAAAATTAATGTAGACATTGGAAATATATACTGTGCAATTGCATGCGATTATATCGCAAATTAGCTAACAGAGCGTATAATTAATCAGCTTGATCCACTAACATGTATTTCAGGATATTTCCTTTCAAAATAATTTTTGGGGGAAGAAAAAAAAAAATTTTTTTTTTAATTGTCGACAGAAAGTGACGTCGGCCACACAAAATTTTCGTAATCTGGCACGTAAATGGATACATTGGCCGGTTAGGTACCCCCGCAAGTCAGGGCATACAAGTTAACAGCAACTCCAGTCATTTCCACCAACAAAATCAAACAAAATCCAGCACATCTTAAACATCTTATGAAGTTCGGGACGCTTGCATGGGAGAGACCTTGGACAGAACTTGTGGATAGCATGAGCAAATGCCCGATCTTGATACTGCCGTCGAACATCATAACGCGCTAGTTTTTTGCTGCATGATCTACATTGATAACAATTAAGATTCTCCAAGCGATCTTCCTGAAGAAGATTTTTGCATGCATTACTCGTAAACGATGTCTGACCGCGTTGCATGTCTTCATCCTGTCTTCTGCTATTTGTCCCGAGAAAATTCAAGCATATATATTCGTTTAACTTTCTTCGCGTAGCGTCCTATTGTAGATTGGATGATTTAGAAGAACTAATAAAAGCCTCCCAAAATTTTGAAACTAAATCCATTCGTGATGATTTCAGTCTATATTTTTATGAAAAGTTGGTAACGCCGCGCCGTATATTATGTGTCACTTAATGTTTCTCAGGATTTGTGACACCATAGAAAAACTTTGAATTTGCTCATCTCCATTTGAACAAAAACTCATGCGGATTTATGAGAATTTATCTTCTGCAAATGATAGCTTTATTTGTGAATGTGTTATGCTGTATCGTAAATTTGATGAATAAATATTCAAGGATTCATTTAAGTTTGCTTGCCTGTTTGATACAATCCTGTACGATGTGCTAACCCAACCTTGTACAAACAATGCGTGTGTCTTGATTCATGCGCTAAATTATGTTTACAATAATTAATGGCGTATAGGCCAATGGGGAAGCTTGGAACGACTAGTGCATTATTTTCCTAGCTGGATGGAAAGCAATTGCGTTGCTTACACTTACATCTCTCCGTTCTTTCATATAGATGGAAATTATAAAAAAGATGATTAAAAACAATAATAAACAAATAATTCAAAGAGCAAGATTATTCTAATACATCAAAAAATACGCTGAATATTCATTGTTCTAAAGCTGGAGATGCCTCGCATACATAACAATTCGTAGATTAACAAAACGACATTTTGTGATCGCACACTCATTAAGCCCATAATAGACTGTTATTCATCACACTGGAGCTACTTTCACTTAACATGATTTTTTGTTTTTTAACACTGATTCGAGCTATAGAAATGGCATTCGGAGTGATATGTAGACTGCATCAGTGTAAAACTTAACATTTAGAAAGCAGCTCAGCGTCAATGGTAGTTATATTGAAGATTTACAAAATTATTAATCCCACTATATTAATTTTTATCAATACATATCAACCAAATCCGAAATTTAAACTAAGAGTCATTGAGTTGTGAAAACAAAGGAAAAAGAAAAACTAACCCACTAAATCAACAATAACAAAGCTATCTCATAAAGAGATCAGTTTATTATAGAGGATGAGTCAAATCAGAAATATATATTTTTTTTAATCTTGTAGATCCGTGAAAATCCAACCACTACTTAAATGTGATATCACCTACTTCACCTCTCATTGTGACCAACAAGTTTTACGGTTATTAGAACACATAGATAGTACCGTATGTTTGAACTTAATAATCATAATAATAATGAAGTGTTTATTGAAACACAATGAATATCACATGTACAAAAATTAATTACTAAAATAGTTTCTTAAAGAGTTGACAAAATACAATGCACAAAATTATACCCGAACACTTTTACATTTTAAAAATTTGCTAGCTTGAAGATATTGCTACTTTGTAGATATAGCTATTACTAAAAATCATTTGTGAAAAAATTTAAAGTTCAACGAGAAAATTCAATGTACCATAATCATGGATTTTTCAGGACAACAGTAGATGATTGCGTCGATTTAATGAAGGTCACAATGATAATGCTGAAGCGTGCAGCGCTTCGGGCAACGCGAACTGAGAATTCTAAAATATATATCATATGCATCGATACAAATGTAATCATATACGAGATAAATTGTTTCTTTTATCCACATGCAACCATAGCTAAAATACGCTTCTTTAAAAGTTGAATGCGATCCAAGTACTATGAACAACAAACTGCAAATTCAAATGCATGACAAAAAACTTAAAAGGGAAAAAAGTTAATCAAAGTTAGTCATCCAACGATTAATGCGACCTCTCCATTCTTCGTTGACATTTTTGTACATCTCTTTGGCATGCTTGAAATGAGGGATCACCATATCGGTCGACTGACTCTTCGCTAAATTCTTTTTATTTCTGCCCTTTCTGCTCAAGGAAGTCAAATTGCTGAATTCTTGGTGAGTCAGCCTCTTTCTAATGATTCCCCAAATTCTTGCAACAGGCCAGCAGTCATCTGACTTTGTGAACTGAATGTTGATGAGAATTCGATCACCATGGTACAGTCGACCAGCTTCTTCGAATGCTTCCCTTGTTTGGTGGATTGAGACACCGCCATCTTGCCAAATTGAGTTTCCACTGAGACAGCGGTGAGTCAACGCTGGATAGACACCTTTACTCAGAATAATTGCTTAAATTGATCTCAAGTCATCGATTTGTAGTCCGACAGCAAGGGCGAGGTTTTGCAGGTAACGAGGCCAAAAATCAGACTTTCACATAATGATGTACTCCTTGCGCCCACTAAGAATCTGCGCGTCTGTCGAGTTCTAGGCAGTTCTTCTTCATGTCAGACGCGATCAAAGAAAAACACATGCTAATCCAATGGGACGCAGATTGCAGCTTTTGGCAAAAATGAGATTTTCCTTGTTTTCTCTTATCAACTGAAAAGTACTAAGTCTAGAGTCAAAATTTTTGACGTGGAATGTCATCAGGTCATTTCGCATCATGTTAATGAGCATTTATCAAGCCTCCTCCTTTTGGCAAACACCAACATGATGAACCCCTTTACCCACCTTGACCCACATTCTCGCATACATCGCCCATCAGAAATATGATAATAACACATGCACATGTTAGGAAATGACCTGAAGACATATCATGCCGTTATGGCTCACTTTTCGGCTGATAGGAGAAAACATAGAAAATTTTGTCTTTGCCAAATACTGCAATCTGCGTCATTGAATTTACATGTGTGTTCCTTTGATTCTGTCTGACAAGAAGAATGAACTACTCGGCAGACACGCCTATTCATAGTAGTCGTGGGCATCCTTCTGTGAAAGTCTCATTTTCGACCACCTCGGCTGCAGAAATTCGCCCTGGCTGCCGGACTATTAAAAGTTTACGAAATCTCGAATTCGAGACATCAAAAAACCGAAAATCTGATCTCGAAATCTCGAGTATAATGAGCCTCGAGATCGATTAATTAAAATTCATCGGCGACATCCTTGAGCGAGTCAAGAAAATTTCATCTTGCATGAACTGCTAATCAATCATCTTCGATGAAAGTCATTTACTGCAAAATCGATGCAAAATTTGCACCCCCTACGCAAAAATTTGAGCGTGCTGGGAAACCTTCCATAAAGCAAATGAATGTCTACATGTACATTGCATAGAGAACGTACATGTACATGTATCATTTTAGTGTGTCCGAAATTCGCATCTATATGCAGACTTTTATACCGATTGCTTCTTGATACTTAATTCATTTAAAAGTAGTGATGTGATTTCTTGTTAATTCATTGCAAACTATAATTTAGGATATTTGTGAAAGTCGTCTGTCATTTTGCGGTGACTTTAAGAAGGTGAATGTTGTCTGATTTAAATATTTATTTGATATCATGTGAAAAATTGTTTGTTTTGCATTTGTGCAGCAGATTAATTTAGTAATTCCTCCATATTTTCAAGAGATTTCTTGAAATAACGGACAAGCTGCACAAAAACCAATTTGAGGTTTTCCACTTAGTATCTGTGATAAACCAGGAATGTACAAATAGCTTCATTTCAATCAGTAAAAAACAGTCTGGTGTATATTTTAGAGTACTTTCAGGTGGCAGCTATAAGGGCTGCACTAAAATGACAGTCATGCCTATTGAGGTTTTCATAGAGAAGGCGTCTCGTGCGTGCGCAGTTGTACTGTATTTCACCAGGATAGCACATGTCATGCATGCAGCAAGCATTTATATGGGAGAGTACATCTCAACAACGTATTAGACCGTGACCAGAAAAATCAGTACACGACAGTGTTTGATATCTTGGAAACAACAATAACTAGATGAACAATGAATGTACATGAATATCTATGAAAGGACTCTACTTGGGATGAAATTATAGTAACATGATGATAATGAAAAATAAAATGTAGTTGTCAAATACATGAACTTGAAATAAAATAACCTGAACAAGGATTGATAACTCAACACCCCCCTTCAATCCGAAGTTTACGTATTACATCAGAAAATTTAGAAATACCAAGGGGTTTGGTTAAGAAATCAGAAATGTTGTTTTCAGACTCTACATATGAAAAAGTAATGCCAGTTAAATCACGTACAAAATGATATTTAATGTCAATGTGCTTGGATCGGCTATGCTGCTTACCATTGTTAGCTTGTAATTTCAATGCTCCTTGGTTATCACAGAAAATGTTAGTAGGTTGATCGCACACAAATCCAAGGGATTGAATGAGTTGTCGTAGATACACTGCCTCTTTCGCAGCCTCCGCCATAGCCACGTACTCCGCCTCGCAGGATGAAAGCGCAACAGACTGCTGCTTCTTCGTCTTCCAGCTCACTGGTGAAGATCCCAGGCAGAAGATAAATCCTGTTGTTGACTTCCGGTCGTCAGGATCGTTGCCCCAGTCCGAGTCTGAGTAGCCACTCAAACATCCGTTCGAGGTTGAGAATATCAGCTGACTTTGACCCATCGTGCCTTTGAGATAGCGTAGTACGCGCTTGCAGGCAACCATGTGTGAGTAGCCAGGTTGGTCCAGGAATTGGGATAATCGAGATACTATCCAGCATATGTCCGGTCGCGTACCACTCGTGAGATAGATCAGACTGCCAACTGCTTGTCTGTAATTGAATTGATGTTTGCCGAATTCTTGCATATCTTCTGTGGTTGCTTTTTGTAATTTGATAGCAGGATCAGCAGGCGTCTTCACAGGTTTCGAATTCTCCATCCCGAACCGTTGAAGGATAACGTTCACGTAACGATCTTGATCCATTTGATAGCTGCCATCATCAAGTCGCTTGAAGTCTATACCGAGGAACCATCGTAGCTCTCCTCGATCGTCCATTTTGAACCGCGTATTGAGTAAGGCTTTTACTTCGATGATTTGAGACAGGTCCGGACATGCAATAATGATGTCGTCCACCCAGAAGAGTATTGTGCATTTGCCATTTTCGTCTTCCTTGGAATATACACATGGATCCACGTTGTTCTGGACGAAGCCCACCGATTCGAGGAATTCCGTGAGAGTGCAAAACCAATTCCGACCACTTTGCTTGAGTCCATATATCGACTTCTTGAGACGACAGATGAGTTTCTCACCATTCGCACCCGTTTGACCATATCCGCTAGGTTGGGCCATGTAGAGTTCTTTGTCAATAGGTGCATTGAGATAGGCTGCTTTGACATCCATCTGGTGCAGAAGTAACTTCTCGTTTGCAGCTTTTTGAAGAAGAACGCGGATAGTTGTAAATCGGGTTGTAGGACTGTAGGTTTCGTCAAACTCTGTACCGTAAGTTTGACTGTACCCTTTCGCCACGTATCGAGCCTTGTACACAGCCTTATCTTTGTCATTTCCTTGCTTGATTGTATATACCCATTTTCCTTGTATCAAATTCTTGTCCGCTGTCATCTTCACGAGCTCCCAGGTTTCATTTCTTTCGTGATTCTGCATTTCTGAATCCATTGCCGCTTTCCATTTATCTGAGTTCTCATTGTTAATTGCATCTTCGTATGTAGTAGGAAGGCTTGCAACTGCCGAATAAGCGTAATTTATTGTCGTGAAGCAATCATAGTTTAGGTACTCAGGAGGTCTTCGTTCTCTTGCCGGATACCTTCTCTCGGTGGAATCAGCTTCTTGAATTTCGCCCGTTTCATCCAACTCGTTTGTAATTGTTTGATCTTGAATCCTGGATATTTCTTCGGAAACCATCGGCTCAGGAACTTGATCAAATACGTGCACATTTCTTGAGGACACAATCTGGTTAGTCGATCGCTTCAGGATGTGAAAGGCTTGACTCCTGGGATCGATGCCAAGATAAATTCCATCTTCTCCTCTAGCATCGAGCTTGCCTTTCTGGCCTTCTTTGTAGATCTGGCAAGAAGAACCAAACGCATGAACTCCTTGTATGTCGGGTTTTATACCAGTGAAGAGTTCATAGGCCGTCTTCTTCGTCCTTCTTTGGTAGCTTCTATTTCGAAGATATTGAGCGTGTCTTGCTGCATAGCACCAGAGGAACTTTGGAATGCTGGCTTCAGCAATGAGGCACCGTGCAGTCTCCATCAGTGTTCGCCACATGCGTTCAGATTTTCCATTTTGGTAGGACGAGTAGGGGGCCGTAGTCGTCTGCTTGATTCTATTGTCTTGTAGGACATTTTGAAATTCTTGATTGACATATTCTTGACCATTATCGCTGTGGATTTCTTTGGGTCGACCGATTGGAGCAACATCGGATAGGAAATTCTTGAGCGCTTGTGTTGTCTCATCCTTGGACCGCAAGAAGTAGAGGAACACCATACTCGAATATTCGTCAACAAAGTTCATTACGTACTTGTAGCCACCGCGAGCAATGGGATCGATTGGACCGCATAAGTCTGAATGCACTCTTTGTAATGGTTCTGTTGCATGAGGAATTCTTGTATCGTTGCATTTTGGAGTTCTTGTTTGCTTGCCCAGTGTACACGTCTTGCAGTGAGGAGGTCTTTCTTTGTCGGATATCTTCATGCCATTTGTCACTTCTTGGAGTTTCAACAGGTCTTCGTAATTCATGTGACCAAGAGCTTGATGCCATTGAGATAGAGATCTTGTAACTGCACACTTTGAGTAGGAGTCGACAGGGAGATAATACAGTGGTCCTTTCTCCACGAATTTCATGATGGATTCTCCCGCTCTCAGCTCAGAAGATTCCTTGTTGAACAGCACCATGGCTCCTGCATCAACGGCTACTCGGACAGAAAATAGACTTGTCTTGAACTTCGGAGCGAATAACGCGTTTCGCAGAACGATTCTGCATTCTTCACCATTCGAATCATTGGTTTTGAATTCTGCATCTCCACGCGCAACTGCGAGTTCATTGCTTCGTCTACCATCGGCCATTTCGATGAAGTGACTTGCAGCATCGAAATTCGAATCGTATCGAATAAAGCAGTCAGCTGAGTTAACGATATGAGTAGTAGCGCCACAGTCAATTAGCAGGGAATTGAAACAGGCTTCTTGTGACACCATGAAGCTGAATGTTGTTGATACAGTGTGATTTGAGCTTGCTTTCGGTTCTCCCTTCTGCTTCCCAAAACATACTTTCTCGACATGACCTTTCTTGTGACAATACCCACATGTCAGAGAATCTTTCTTCTTGCAGTTCCTTGCTGAATGACCTTGACCACCACATGAAAAGCATTTCGTCTTCTTTGAGTATTGATTCCCTTTTGCTTGTACTTGCATAACTGTATTGGAGACTGGTCGCATTGCTTCACTGCTAGCAAAATTTCTTAAAGATGCTTTGAATTCTGCGATCGTCTTCTTCTTGTCCAAATGGGCTTGAATCACGACAAAAGGCTTGTATTCTTGAGGTAGGCCTTTCAGGATCATTGCAATAACAAGATTGTCCGTGATTGTTTCTCCTGCTGCATTGAGACCAGTTGCCGCCCTTTCCGCTCTGATCATGTAATCTGTGACATCTTCTTCTGGTGACATGCGTAGTGTTGTAAGCTCCTCGTACAAGGTGAGTATTCTAGGCTTCTCCGTACTTTGGTAATAGTTTCGAAGAATTGCAAGCGCACCACGACCGTCGTTGTTAGCATCCACCACAACCAAATGAAGAGACCGCTCGTCAAGGCGCTGAACCAATTCAGCGAATGCGCGCTTGTTCTTCACGTCAAAGTCTTTGTCGTCTGCCACTCCAGGCTCGCAAGGTAAGATTGCTTTCTGTAACGCCGGCTCGATTGTGTATAAGTAGTTCAGGAATCTTGTTTCCCATATAGTGTACGCCTCTGCCAAACCATTGAAAATAATTTGCCTCCAATTCGCGTCGTTGCCGCTGGGCCCATAACCTATTGAGGTTTTCATAGAGAAGGCGTCTCGTGCGTGCGCAGTTGTACTGTATTTCACCAGGATAGCACATGTCATGCATGCAGCAAGCATTTATATGGGAGAGTACATCTCAACAACGTATTAGACCGTGACCAGAAAAATCAGTACACGACAGTGTTTGATATCTTGGAAACAACAATAACTAGATGAACAATGAATGTACATGAATATCTATGAAAGGACTCTACTTGGGATGAAATTATAGTAACATGATGATAATGAAAAATAAAATGTAGTTGTCAAATACATGAACTTGAAATAAAATAACCTGAACAAGGATTGATAACTCAACA
>CAJQUW010015549.1:0-35815 GCA_907163375.1 Prostheceraeus crozeri | reverse complement strand
AAAAAATCCAAAGTGTCAGAGTGACTTTGTATGGACAAAATTTTGAAAATTTTCCAAAGTGTCGCATTTCGACCTGGGACCTTTACCAAAACATTTTTCATCAAATTTCGCTGACCCCCCCCCCCCCCGACAGCGATCTTCTAATTTTGGTTCTAGTGGATGGATTTTGTCTTAATGACTACTCGTTTGGAAAGGCGAGAAAAAAACTGCTTGACAAACATTTCTGTTGGAGTCATCGGACAGCCGTTCAAAAGTAGAGCGGGTTACAAGATTTTAGCGTGGTGTCGCTTACTGAAAAAAATCCTTAAGTTTTCAGAGTGACTTTGTATGGGTAAAATTTTGAAAATTTTCCAAAGTGTGGAATTTCGACCTGGGACCGTCACCAAAACATTTTTCATCACATTTTACTGACCCCCCCCGACAGGGCAATCTTCTTTAAAACTTTGGTTTCTTGTGGACGGTTTTTTTTTGTCTTACAGCCTACTAGTATTGTAAAGCGGAGAGAAAAAAAACTGCTCGGTGAGCGAAAACAATATTTCACAACATTTTTTGTTGCGAGTCAATCGGACCTGACGTTCATAAAGTGTAGAGCGGTTATAAGATTTAGCGTCGGAAGCTCGCTCCACCTGAAAAAATCATAAGTGGTCAGTAGTGACTTTGTTATGGGTTAAAAATTTTGAAAGATTTTCCAAAGTGTGGAATTTCGACCTGGGACCGTCACCAAAACATTTTTCATCAAATTTCACTGACACCCCCCCCCGACCGCAATCTTATAACTTTGGTTCTAGTGGACGGATTTAGTTTTCAGCACTACTCGTTTGAAAGAGGAGAAAAATACTGCCTAGACAACATTTTTTTGTTGCGAGGTCAATCGGACCAAGCCGTTTCTCCAAAAGTTAGAGCGGGGTTACAAGATTTTAGGTCGGAGCTCGCTCACCTGAAAAAATCCTAAGTGTCAGAGTGGCTTTGTATGGGTAAAATTTTGAAAATTTTCCAAAGTGTGGAATTTCGACCTGGGACCGTCACCAAAACATTTTTCATCAAATTTCACTGACCCCCCCCACCCCGACAGCAATCTTCTAACTTTGGTTCTAGTGGAAGGATTTTGTCTTACAGCTACTCGTTTGAAAGAGGAGAAAAAACTGCTCGACAACATTTTTTGTTGCGAGTCAAACGGACCAGCCGTTCAAACAAGTTAGTCGCGGTTACAAGAGTTTAGGGTCGGGAGCTAGCTTACTGAAAAAAATCCTAAGTGTCAGAGTGGCTTTGTATGTGTAAATTTTGAAAATTTTCCAAAGTGTCGCATTTCGACCTGGGACCTTTACCAAAACATTTTTCATCAAATTTCACTGACCCCCCCCAGGAGTAAGAAAACGGCGAACACCAGATAGCGCAAGAGATGGGCCTGCCGTCGTGGCTGAGTCCCCCCCCCCTCTGGTCCGCCAGTGTCGTGGATGTGCCGCGAGGTTCCGCTGCCGTTCCCCCCCCCCCTCCCTCTCGGACCGTCAGTGGTTGGTTTAAGTCTTGGGTGTCTGTTGTCCGACCGCCTGGTAACAAAGGACTTGGGACGAGAACCGTCTAGGTTGACGTGGGCGACCGTCTAGGTTGTCTTGGTTAAACTGTGGTATGTTTTGGTGTGTAGTGTCCAAACGCCGGCCTCGGATGGGAAAACGGAGGCCAGATTCGGATTCAGCGTGAAATTCTGCATCGGTATGGTGAATTTCAAGTCAATCGGAGAGAGAGAAAAATTTTCGCTGACGTCCCCCCCCCTCTGGACAGCTCGCTTCGATCATGGCTTCTAGTGGACGGATTTTTGTCGAGTGAGGTGTCATTTGAAAGCTAAGAGTGAGACAAATTCAGTGAAAGAAACGGCTTGTTCATATCTGTCTTCGTTTAGATTTGAGACGCCATTTAAGATTTTAGGTCGGAGCTCAAGTGAAAAAATCCTAAGTGTCAGAGTGGCTTTGTATGGGTAAAATTTTGAAAATTTTCCAAAGTGTGTCATTTCGACCTGGGTCAGTCACCAAAACATTTTTCATCAAATTTCACTGACCTCCCCCCCTTTGTTCTACTTACTGGTTCTAGTGGACTGATTTTGTTCGTTCGACTTGCATTGGAAAGAGGATGAAACACTGCTCGACCGCATTTTTCGTTGCGAGTCAATCGGAGCAGCAGTTCAAAAGTTAGAGCGGTTACAAGATTTTAGGTCGGAGCTCACCTGAAAAAATCCTAAGTGTCAGAGTGACTTTGTATGGGAAAAATTAAAAATTAAAAATTTTCCAAAGTGTGGAATTTCGACCTGGGACCTTTACCAAAGTTTGTTTCATCAAATTTCGCTGACCCCCCCCTTTTTTTTAACTTTGTTTCTAGTTGACGGATTTTGTTAGATCGAGTTGCATTGGAAAGAGGATGAAACACTGCTAGACCGCATTTTTCGTTGCGAGTCAATCGGACCAGCCGTTCAAAAGTTAGAGCGGTTACAAGATTTTAGGTCGGAGCTCACCTGAAAAAATCCTAAGTGTCAGAGTGACTTTGTATTGGAAAAATTAAAAATTTTCCAAAGTGTGGAATTTCGACCTGGGACCTTTACCAAAGTTTGTTTCATCAAATTTCGCTGACCCCCCCCTTTGTTCTAACTTTGGTTCTAGTGGACGGATTTTGTTCGTTCGACTTGCATTGGAAAGAGGATGAAACACTGCTCGACCACCACGCATTTTTTCGTTGCGAGTCAATCGGAGCAGCCGTTCAAAAGTTAGAGCGGTTTACAAGATTTTAGGTCGGAGCTCACCTGAAAAAATCCTAAGTGTCAGAGTGACTTTGTATGGGAAAAATTAAAAATTTTCCAAAGTGTGGAATTTCGACCTGGGACCTTTACCAAAGTTTGTTTCATCAAATTTCGCTGACCCCCCCCTTTGTTCTAACTTTGGTTCTAGTGGACGGATTTTGTTCGTTCGACTTGCATTGGAAAGAGGATGAAACACTGCTCGACCGCATTTTTCGTTGCGAGTCAATCGAGCAGCCGTTCAAAAGTTAGAGCGGTTACAAGATTTTAGGTCGGAGCTCACCTGAAAAAATCCTAAGTGTCAGAGTGACTTTGTATGGGAAAAATTAAAAATTTTCCAAAGTGTGGAATTTCGACCTGGGACCTTTACCAAAGTTTGTTTCATCAGCTTGATGTTATTGTCCAATGAGGATCATCATCCAATGAGAATCAAGCATTTCTTTATAAATAGCGAGCCTTCCACAGTGAGAATCATTCCATCGTTGAATCACACGAGTGACGGACGCACATTTTCTCTCTCTATTCTATTATCCAACTAAAATGGTAAATCGCTACTTCCCTCCCTCTCCTCCCTTGAACGTAAACTTAATACAATCTTTTTTCATTTTCAGGCATCTACTCCATCTGCTGCACTAGTAGGACAAAATGACGGTCAAACGTTACAAGGTTCGCTCCGATCAGATCATCTACAACTGAGGCCAGTGGAAGAAACAACCAAGGTACATAATCCTACACCGCTACAGCGTAAATTTAAACAAGTCTTGCGTTATGACGATCATAGCGTAGTACTCCAAACGGGAATGCTCCCTTCCACGGATGTCAAGATAATGCGCAATCAGTATGGGGACTACATACTGATCCCCGTGAGTACGTACATTCGCCGCCAACTCGATATTATGGAGGAGTACGTGACATTAAATATGGACATTCCTACTCCACTTGCTCAAGAGTGGAAAGCGAGAGATGACAAGGATACTCCCTATAGAAAGATTTGGGATGGTAATCAAATTTGCCTACCGGTATCACATTGGTGTACTTACTATAAGAAGGAGGGAGATCTCATTCAACAATCATCACATGCGACGAGCTCGGAGAAGGTACTTGGGATATCCTTTTCAAAGTGAATGGACCTATATTATGGTCAGCACAAAGATAATAAAATAGCCTCTCTCTCCATGCATATGGAATCCATCCTATATATTCCAAAACCAGCCAGCGTAGATGACATAATTGATCAAATCCTCAACAGCAGTGGTACGAAGCGCAAGTCGGAGAAGAATGCTACATCAAAACGCAAATCAAAGAAGGAGAATTACTAGTCCTTTCCTAACTCTACCCTATGACAATTCGCTTATGTGCTTTGAGTGTCGTAGACGTGTCTTATTAGATACATTTTACTTCTTCGTTGCCATCATATCATTTGTGTATTTTGTCGTGAAAAGCATCGATGTAATTCTTCATTTTGTAATATGTTATAGAACGCTTCCTTAGATGTGTAAATTTCCGTTTTAGGCTTCTATCATCATTTTTATGGATTGTGAGGGTGAACCTGTACAGGAGATCAGTGCTATTGCTATGAACAATTGGACATATCAGATTGTTAGTGTCTATCATCAACATGCCAACTGCGATCCCAATGTTGATCAATGGGCGAGAAAACACATTCATGGACTTAATCTGAAATATTTGCAAGACAATGGCTTTTCTTGTGAGAGTGCTCTTCTTATTGACTTTAAACGATGGTTAGCTGCTTTCAATGTTATACGCATCTTTTGTAATAATCCTGGTAAGGAGAGGACAGTATTTCCCAATCTAATCATTGATGATATTTTGCTCCCGCCTTGGGATAGTAGAGTGAATCAACATTATCATGAAGTCACAAAACGTTTTAAGGATTTGTGTGTTCCTATTTTGTCTGTTCGTTGTAGTAGCTACGTTCATAACCAATGCTTCTTTCCTCCTTACCTCAACACTGCCAAAGTCCTGTATGGTTATCATTGCTCGCTGTATGATAGTTACCAGCTGTATCTATTTTATCTCTTTCAAACCATTGATTTATAATGCATGCTTGTTACCGTTATTCAATAAATGTTACTATGAGAAGAGTTGTTGTTTTCATGCAATGGATGGGTTAGATAAAGGGCGATCATGTCTTTCTCAAACGACTGCGGAACATTACGTTTTCATAGGCAAAGTTTAAAAGGAGCTGTTCAAGATTATGTGATAAATTTTCATAAAGATGAGACTGACATCAAAGCAGTGCTCGATGATGCTAGCACTCTATTTCTAGAGTTAATGAATACATTCTCTGATAGCATTGTCATGGCGCGATTAGTTGCGAAAATTAAGTTTAGTCATTTTGGAAAGGAAGAGGTGGAAACTCGCTCTTTCCATTTTACTTCTTATTCAATGGAAGTGGTAGATCACCCCGAAGAATTTTTTAAAAGACATATGATAAAAATTGCTGAACGTCTTAACGCATTTAACCATCATGGTAGCAGTCTAGTGATTGAAGCGATTTCAGATATTCACATTCAACTTTCCATAAAGAAAAATTGAAAATGCAGTGGTACTTGATTGTAGCACAACTGGTTTTCGAGCTATGTCTGCTCACTCTCGAAGTATATTCCTTCTGTACATGCGTCTATTATTTAGAAAAGGCTAGCAAATTCATCAAAAAGACTTGCTATAGACATCAGTAACGGTGAAACTATGTGTTGCGATGTATGTAAGCGAAAGGATGGAAATGAAAAGCGCATCTTCAAGAGATGTAAGCATGCTTTTTGTCAACGCTGTTTCATACGTAATTGCATTCAACTTTGCCAATGTAACCACTGTGATATTGCCCATTTCGAGTGTCACTTATGTCGCAATAGTTAGTACCTATGCAAATGTGGTAAAGATAGGTTTTAGCAAAGACTAACACGGAAAATGGCGAAACGTAAAATGACGAAACGTAAAAGTCAAAAGTTTTCTTCAGCCCTTCAAGCTCTCCGACGAATGAAAGCAAATCAGCGATACAATGCTATACGACATGCTAACGATAAATTCATTTGTGAAATTATTTCTCATGTGAGGAAGTTGAGGACGAAGAAATTAGCACCAAAACAACGAAAGTTACTTAAGCGATATGCTACAAAATTGCGTTTCATCTCCAATCCTAAAGTCGCCTCTTCAAAGAAAGAGGAAAACTCTAACACAAAAGGGCGGTTTCCTTTCAGCAATACTTCCAATGATAGCTCCTGCCGTGGGCAACCCTATTGGGAAATAATCTTTGGCTCTAAGCGTTAATTATGCAAATGTTTGGAGTCTCAAAGTAATAAAATGGATTTTCCAGACTTCAATGCGATAAAGTTCTGACTGTATCAGGTCCATCTCATGCAGGTAAAACTGTTTTCACGCTGAATTTATTGGATAAAAGAAGGGAGTTGTTTAAGGAACCTATCAATCGAGTGATTTGGTTGTTATGGTATTTATCAACCGTCGCTGTTTCAGGAATTGCAAAGTCGCAACTTTATTCGACATGAAGGAATTATTGCAGTGGATAAAACTTCAGTTCTAATGATGTTGTTGTATTGGATGATTTATTAAAAGAACTTAAGAATTCAAAAAGATGTTACAGATATGTTCACTCGCGCCGCACATCATAAAAGGTGCTTTTATCATCTATATCACACAAAATTTGTTTCCTGATGAAAAAGAAGCTCGTACACGAAACCTGAATACACACTATTATGCTAATTTCAAGAATCCGCGAGATAAAAGTCAATTTGAAATTTTAGCGCGACAAGTTGCACCAAGAGGATCAAAGGGCTTAATTGAAATTTTCAAGCAGCTACTGAAAAACCATACGGTTACTTATTCATTGACTTTACGCAAGAGTGTCCGGAAGAATTTAGATTTCGAAGTGATATTTTGAAAACTCCCATGATTATCTACAAACTATGAGTCTTATTCTCGCATGATTGTTATTCCTCAGGATGAATATGTACAATTGACTGCCATGCAGCAAGTAAAGCAACCTCTTGCAAATCAAATGTATAGGAAAGAAATAGATTATCAGCAAAATGTTCACATCAAAGATCCACATCGTGCTGTATTATTACAATCGGAAACTGTTGAGCATTTGAAAAACTTGAAGAATAAGATGCGTGACTCTGTATCGTCTGCTACACCTTTAGCATCTCGCGCACATGCCATATCTCTTTTCAACAGTATTGAACCCCATCTCATTGTAAATGATAGAGGAGAAATCATTACAGATGAAAATAAAGTGATTGATGCTTCACGTTATGAAGACTTGATTCAGTATGCGACACGTAGAAAGCGCCGTCAGGGCTATGTTCCACCTGGTTGGTCATACTTTCTTAAACTATTGAAAAAGCATAATGTGCCAAAATTTGCTTTAAATAATGAGACATTGAAAGAACTTGATTCAACAGTGGCTACTACTCCAATGCTTCAGGCGATGAAAATGCCAACAAATTGGTTTAAGACGTCACCTGCTACATTCCCTCCCACACTCACTAAGCAAACAAGAGGAAGAAATCGACTTAGATCTACATCGCCACTAAAACTGGTAAAAGGAAAACGTAAAACAGCTCCTCCTAGGAAATACATGTTCTCAGACTATTAATATGAAGCAGATGTGTTGCTTGCCATGTAATGAGCCGCCAGAGGTGAATGTCGTTGTCACTTGCACTTGCTGCGCCAGCTCTCATAATGAAACCCCTAAGCAATGTGAACACGATCGCAAAACCGCTAAAGCTAAATGCTGCAGTTGTTGTAAATGTAGAAAGGCAAGAAAGAAAAAAGATGAGAAGGAGGAAAAAGAGTCAGCCGTCATCGACTGAACGTTTGAAGTCAATCTATTATGATGTAAAACATCCGGCAGGATTTGCATCTATCAAGAAATTATCAAAAGCGAGTGGTCTTTCCACAATCACAAAGTGAAACGATGGTTTTAAAAGGGTCAGGACCTACCTATACACTCCACAAACAAGCGAAAAAGAAGTACCGCACTCCGCCATTATTATTGTTCATGACATCGATGAACAGTGGCAAGCAGATTTGTGCGATGTTGCCTCATTTTCAAAAAATAACTCGGGAAATATTTTTATTTTAACCGTCTCATTGATATTATCATCAGCGTTATGCGTGGGCTCAACCTTTAAAAAACTAAAGAAAGGGGAGAAGGAGTTAGCAAAAGCATTCCAAACAATTTTTCGAGAAGGTTCGCATTCAAAAAAGTATTCAGAGTTGATCAAGGAAAAGAGTTTGAAAACAGGCATGTGAGAAGATTATTTGAGAAGGCATGACCATTGAGTTTGTTTAGTGTAAAGCGTGCTTTTGTATAAAGCTGCCCACTCGTTGAACGTTTTAATCGGCACATTAAAAAATCGCTTGATTGTGCGACATTTTACTGCCAACTTGACACAAAATTGGACAAAGGTTCTACAAGAGATTACACTCCCATGCCTACAATCACCTCCTCATCATCGTTCTATTGTATTATTAGACTCAGACCAGTAGATGTAAGATGCTGACACTGTAGATAATAGTTGCGCGAATCATTCCAACGTAAACGCACTCATGTGAAAAGTGATGTGAAAATTGGCGATAAAGTTCGTATCTCAAAAGTGAAAAGTGTTTTTGCTAAAGGGTACCTCCCGAATTGGACAGAGGAGGGATTTACAGTATCAAGGATTAATCAAAAAGACTCTCCGACCACCTACAAGTTGAAAGATTACGATAATGAAGAAATTGAGGGTAGCTTTTACCGCGATGAGATTGAGGTAGTCACTGAAAAGTGGAACATATTTGGTAGAGAAAATCTTTCGATGTAAAAAACGGCAAGGTGAAGAATGGTGTCTTGTTAAATGGACTGGTTATCCTTCAAGTATGAACTCTTGGATGCGTCGTGCCGACATCTTTCATCTAAGTGATCGACAGTGATTCATGCAAAGTTGTAACTAACAATGTTTAGGGTTTGAGCTATGAATCCAACTGCCTCATTTTATTCACGACCCTCCTATGTAAGTGGCGGAGGACAAATTTACATCGACGCTCGCCGCCAACGTGGAGGTAGCATACTTGGTGCACTGAATCTGTTGTGTAGCACCTCTCATATCCAATGTCGGTAGATCTTTTTTAAAACGAAATGTTTTAAGTAATGCCGTTGGCTTTGCTGGTGATGTTGCTAGTGATCTTTCCAGAGGTAGAAGTTTTAAGAGCAGTTTGTTGAATCGTGGGAAGGAACGCGGTTTAAAAACATTGAAGCAGACCATTGCTGGTGTTACTCAAGGAAAGAAATCACCTTAACGAATGAAAAAAGGAAGGAGGAAACCTCGCGGAGCTGGTAAGGTGCGATCTTCAGTCAAAAGGCATTCACGCAAACGTCGCAGAGGCTCTAATCATTCATCAGGCGCTAAACGACGACGCTGCTATAACTTCTAATCATGGAGTGTAAAACTACCGGTTTTTGTTTGTTATCAACAAGCCATACAGACAGATATTCTTAGTTCAAGTATTGTAGATTATCATCCTCGAACAGCTGAGAATGCTGGCCCCATTGAATTTGTTATTCCTGGTGGTAGTGATGACTACATAGATTTGAGTTATGCGATGCTTGATTTGAGGTTTAGAATTCTGCAAGCAGATGGAACTGCTATTGACGATGCACATAAAGTTGGACTGAACAATTGACCATTGACTACATTACTTCGTGATGTTTCTCTAACGATTGGAGAGCAGCAGGTGGAAGGTGGTCAAAGCGATTATCCCTATAAATCATATTTCAATCATGTATCACAGTTTCATCCAGCAGCACAAAAAAGTCATATGGAAGCCATGGGATGGTACAGAGATGAAGCAGGAAAATTTGATGTTGAAACAAACAGTGGCTTTGTAAAGCGATCTGCTATGATTAAAGATAGTAGAGTTTGTCAGCTATATGGTCCGCTGAATTTAGACTTCTTTAGACAGTCAAAGTTTTTACTGTGTAATACCAGCATGCGACTCAAGCTGACATTGAATAAGCCTGAATTTGCGCTGAATGCATTTGCTAAAGTTGACAATTTTAGAATTCATGTGGAAGATATTGCACTTTACATTCGTCGAGTAGTACCGAATCCTAGTGTCATTAGAGGACATGCTGAAGGCCTTACCGCAAAATGCCATTTACCCATTCAGCAAACAACGCTTCTCACCTTTACGAATTCGAAGATCAAAAAGAGTTTCATGAAAGATGGTCCTCTTTCCATCGGATAGCACCGAAGCTCTCATGGTGGCAATGGTTGAAAATGTGCATTTAATGGTAATATAAAGAGAATCATTTCAATTTTAAACACCAATCAGTTAAGTGAAATTCTTTAGTGTAAATGGTTTTGAGTCTCCTGGTCTACCCTACAAACCCAGATTTTGCTTCAGATAATTTTATGCGCAGTTATGTTGATTTTTATGGATGTTTTGCCTTATTTACCTACGGGATGACACCAACTGACTGACTATGAAAGAGTTTAAGAGTGGATATACTATTTATGCATTTGATTTGACTGCTGACAGCGATATTAGTGCACCCTATCGTCAAGCGAACGTGCCTCATAATATTCGTTTGGATTTAACGTTCAAAAGAACACTACCTGAGACGATCAATGTATTAATTTATGCAGTCTTCGATTCAAATATTGAAATTACAAAGTATCGTGACGTGATTCTTCAGTATAAATCGTTAATGAGTTGGTTGGACTGCGGACGATATTACAGACTGACGTGCAGCGAACTGCAGACGAAGCGACGTTTTTGAAAGCTTGCGATAATGTCCTATTCAACTCGATACCTTAACCACCCTGCAGTAAATCACTATTACACCTACAACTAAATAAGACACTATTTCTATTAAATTCCGTACACTAAGATACACTATTAACTATATAATTCTTTAACTACAGCTAGCTGGAAAAGAAACAAGACTACTAAGCACTATTTTATCACTTAATACAAGCTCACTAATACATAATTCATAAATTTACTATCCTCATTGGTGCTAATCATACCCACACTAAGGGAAAAACCACTATAAAAATAACTCAACCTATTTCTATTAGAAAATCCGCTGACCAGCCACACTTAAACACTATCACTAAATTCACCACTCAGCAAAAACAAAAATCTAACTACAATGAGACTATCCTAATACTCCCTCATTAATGTCCTATACACAAAACCATAGCCAAACCACATCCAATAACACATTATAACAGATCACTATAATCACAATACCCGTCTATATGGAATTTCTTAAAAAATACAAACAATGCCCCACTCCGAATCCTACAAACAGCACACACTACTAGCCCCACCACTAATTAGGAGCATACTTCCCCATCAAGTCCCAAACAACCAAGAACCCCACATAAAACAACCACCCCCACTACATTAACATACCATCCTCCTACCACCCCTACAATACACACTATACAATAAACGCATCACACTACCCTCCCTTATCAACTGAAACTAACGGCTAACATTACATGCACCATACTATAAACTACATCACCGTACAAAAATCAACCACTGAAACTCAAACCACTACCAACACAGAACACTAACCTACCCACTCCACTAAAAGCCACTCAGACCCTACATCAACAAACATCTATCACCCGCGTCACACATACCAAATTGCTACATACCTCCCACCGTCACATCCCCCACGCCCACCACTCCACTCTCTACCGGCACTCTATCTTCACTACAACACTAGCTCCGATTCATGACACCTCACACTCTACCCACTCTACACAAGTGCCTACTCATTACAATCTACAAACAGACTACTACGACCTACTACTTTCATTAAACCCGAGGCGGCACCAAACCTCCCATTATAAAAGCCATCCAACCATCTTCACCTACCCCCTAGTCAACCAACCCCCCCAACATAAACCCCCTGACCACCCCAAAGGACCCCTCGCTTTCATCACCTCCCTCCCCACCCCCCACCACTAGCACTCACACAGTTACCACAAGCATCTCTACACGCTTCCAACATGAAGCACCATGGACCACATGTTACCCGTCACCCTTCACACTAACACAGTCACCGCTCCCACAACCCCCTCAGACCCCTCTCAACGCCCTCACTTAATCCCACAAACCCGCGATTCCCGTCCCCGCCCCACCTTACCCACTCCATTCAGTACTCCACCTACCCCACCATCATACCCTCTCAACTTCCCAAACCCACCACACACACACAAACCACACCTCCCCACCACCACCTCCTCCTCCAGACCCCCTATACAGCGACCCCCCTCCCCCAAAAACCAATACACACTCAAATGCTTCTACATACCTGTCTCCTCCTCGTCCAACACAAACCCGCACCTCCACCAACTCCACCACACACTACTACACACCTAACCACCCAGCAAAAAATACAATCCACCTCTAAACAATATTTCAGACCACTAACCTCTACTGACACGAAAAAAAAATACCCTCCACTATACCCAACTACAAATCACTACTTACACAACACAAATCATACCATGCTACACGCCTAACCACACATTACACACTACACATCCCAATCCTCTCCGAATCCCTACAATACCACTTACTCATCACATCCCCCATCTCTTCCCTACTACACTCCAGCCCACTCCCGCATCTCACCCGACCACTGGTTCCTACTACCCTCCCCATCCCACTACCGCACTCATCTCGACAACGGGCCCTAACCCCTAACAATACAACACTCACCCTCCACATACCCTACCCCAAACCACCCTGAATCCCCTTCGACATACCCAGATCTCATACACAACAAACTAATCTTAACCATACTACACTATAACTCTAAATGTACTAACTAATATCAACAAACCCCCACGGGCAAATGGTACCAAATCTACCCCTACAAATTATACTCACTCACAAACAACTCATCTCACACTCCACAAACAACCTCTACGATCCTACTCCAAATCAACCACCTCAAACTCCACCAATAAAACTAATCTCACTCACAGCCCACACCACTACAACTCCACTACCATCAACCACATACCCATATGAAGCCTACCCAACTCCCCTCTAGACACACTACACTATATATACACTATACAACTAACCCAATCACAAACTAACACTAATCATAACACCGACTAAACTATTTTAGAACACTTAGACCCCAGTCACACTCCCGTATATATCTTACCTAATCTAAACATCACTAATAACGAACCAACACAATCACTCATAAATCACAGTAATACTAACTATAACTAATACTACACTATAAATCACCGTTCCTAATTATATCAATCACTACCTCACATATAATATTACAATCACACTAACTATAAAAATTTTTATAACACGTATCCACTAAACCTATAATTACTCAATTCTTACACTATAATAGACTTAATCCCCATAAAATAAATACCACAAGTATTATCCCACTACACTAAATAACGTATACACCCTAAATCACAATAATCATATAGTGTATCACGATACTAAACACTTAACCTAACTCAACTTATCATTCACTAAAAAGTATATCTAATCACTATTATAACTATACTAAAAAAACTATACTAAAATCACTACCAAGCATAACCACTACACATACACTAAAATAACATATACACTATTAACCACATATGACGCAAACCAAAAAGGCAATCACTAAAACACTAATTCACCTAAACACAATAAACAATACCTAAAATATAATAACGATAAACCTAATAACTACAACTAATAAACTCCACTATAAACCTATGTACACCTCACCTTAATAACCACCTAACCATAATATAAATATATCTAATTCACTATATCACTATTTGCTACACTAAACTATTAACTAAATGTAACATACATAATCACTGAGAAGATAAAACTAACACACGATATTCACTATAAACTATACTCCCTAACCCACAATATTTTACATAACTAAAACGTACCACTATCACTACACACTATTAAACACTAACCTAAATCAAATATTAACATAAATCTAACTATCGGATCATGAATACAGGTGTAATCACCTAATAAATATGATATACTATTTTTAAAATCAATCTAAACACTACTGCCTGCACCTAACTGAACACCAAAAACGCAACACAAAATTGAATAACTTCCTAAAAAAACACTAAAATCATGTCACTAATAGCTATCAGGCTTAGTCTTACCTCAACACTAATCTCTAGACCGTATAAAAATAAAAAACGCCTAATACGACTATCCAATGACCACTACGTAACTATATTCACCCGCAGGCGGTCCCGTTAATAAGCCTATCTAAATAACACATATTCGACTATCCACAATAGATGAAAAACTATACTACACCACACAATACACATACTAATTTATAATATATAAATATTCTATCTATTATGACTAACTTACCTAACTAAAAATCACTAAGCTAAAATTAAAAATACTACCACACTAAACCTACACTTATGTACACCTATTCACAAAAACCATATCCAATACCTATCCACTACACTATAATAATCTAACAAAAATGTCCCCCTACCCCATATTATATTAAAAACTACATAATACCTAACAAAACACTAAGAAACAAATCCTATACCTAACTCATCATATTCACCTAAAAAATAACTAACACGTATTCTAAAAAAATAAACTAATCAACACAAAACTAAATACTAATTACTATCCATCACTAACACTATAATCACTACACTACCACTATGGACTGAACACACAATAAATCCACTATCACTATAAATCCACCTAACTCTACGTACACTACACCCTAACCACTACATCATAAACACTAATAGCTACTATAATCTACCAACAAACTCACCTATATTCACTAACATATATACACCTAAAATATAAAAAATCCCTATCACCTAAAATAAACAGCCACCCCCTATATAAATAAATACACTAACCTTTAAAAATCAACAATCACTAATACACTTAACCTATCACCACTATTCACTAAAAAAAATATAAAAATACCTAACCTATTAATTCCACACCACTAAAATAGGAAATACTTTAAAATCACTAAACAGCTAAAACCCTAAAACATAACACATAACAAAAATACAACACTAACAATATTCATGTCTAGACGAAGATAAAGATATAACTAACCTACTTACACTGGTAACACAATTAGAATACCATAAAACAACACTATAAAACACTATAACACTACTAAAATTTAGAAAAATCAACTAAAAACACTAACAAATGCGAAATCCCTGATCACTTACCTTACATAATACTATCACTATCCCAATCTTTTATTGTGCTAAACACTCATTCACAGAATTTAGGCGGTGAGCATTGGAAAGCGATCTTTATTGGAGAAGACCGACGTGGTGAACTATTTGCCATCTCATTGCTCAACCTCCAAATATACCAACACAGCAGTGGTATGAGAAAAACATACGCGTCAATATCAGCGTAAAATGAACGCAATACTACAACATCCACATTTCATCAACGTGTGGTGCTTTTGTACTGTACTTCATCTTAAAACGTTTACATGTATCTCGATTTGCATCTGTTATTCAAAACTTTTCATGTAATCCATCCTCTAATGAAAAAATGATTTGTAAGTTCTATCATGATTTGAAATAAAAACAACATGTTTGAAAAATTGTTTTTTATTATACAATCCGCTGGGTACGTACATACTCAATGAGATAGCCTAGGATCATATTTGCTTGTACATGAGATTTTAGTCCAGTAATGATCACTTTACTATTATGAAAGATTGCCACATGCACAGGTAACCAACAACTAATGAGAGCTGCAGGAAAAAGTTCGGGTTCATAACACAAACTGTAACTGCTGGTACGAATCTTCAAAAATGATAGACTGTCACTCAATTGAGTAGAGATCACCATATTGTCCACAGTCAGATTCGACATCACAAACCTCTCCCTCTTCCATATCCGACGTAGTAGTCTTTGTAGCTCTAAGCGCATTGACTGCGCCGATGAATGAGAAAGGGCGCCGAGAATCTGTACAGTCCCATTTGGGAAGAGTTGAAGATTCCGTGAATTGTTCATCTTCACCACTAACATTTGAGGACGACCCGGGTAATACTTGCTGTTTGGAAGCTGTTGGTGTAATGTTGTGAGATCGATTTTGGTGTAGAGTCTGAAGCGACGGAGAATGTTGACGATGGTGTAGCGATGGCGCTTCATGATGAAAGAATGAGTAAATTGAGCGATGTACCATCCTTTTATACTTTTCCCAACTACCTTGATGAAATGTGAAGTTAGTATGAAGTTGGGAATGATAGAGTTGAATTCGCCGATTGTTGACGCGCAACCAGATGCGATTTCCAATACGTGAATGTCTTTTCATATAGAAGTATTTTAAATCCTTCATGATATGATGTAGAGATTGAAAATGGCGATAAGATAAAGCAAACTCTCTTCTCACATTTCCAGTTGAATCTTTTGAAATAGACGTTTCGATCATGATCCGTTTCAATACGTTGTAGGGAATCTAATTTCCAACTCATGGTGCGTGAATAGTCATGTCTGATTAAGATTTGCATAGTAGGGCGATGAACTCACGACGAATAAATGTCATGATGGAGCGATGTATGTATCTTCTATACTTCTCCCACTTGTATTTGCGAAATGAGAAACAGTTTGCGGAATGAGAATGGTAGATTTGAATTTCATTTCTGTAATGTTGAAGCCAAACTTGATCACCCAAGGAGATGAATCTTAATGTTTCAAAATATTCCAAATCCCTCATGATATCATTGAGGTTGACAAATTGTCGCCATGTTAATGTATTTCCTCTTGATGTATGACCATGAGAATTTTTGAAATGTACGTTTCCATCACGATCAACTCTGATATATTGTAGAGAGTCCAAAATCCAAGTCTTCATGATGTTATGCAAAGTTGCAGATTAGCAATATAAAAATGTCGTTTTATCATATTTTGCTTAGCAATGCGGCTACAAAGAGATTTGCTAGTAATCGAGCCGCACTCTTTTCTACTCCCATTGATCATGCACAACAGCTAAATGGGAATTGGGAAGTGGGTGTCACGCAACTTGTTTATAGCAACTGTGTCTATACTTTTGATCATGAGGTGATGACTATTAATATGAGACGTACAGCTGCTTACCAATGTGAAAAGGGCTGCCGAGTATACATTCCACAGTGGCCAAAGAAAGATCTCTTATCATGTAAAAAGTTTATATATGATTTCTTGAATAAAGCGTGTAAACATATTGCCCAATTTACTCCACACAATGATGATTATACTTATATACATCATGTAGTTGAGAAAGATTGGATTGTTGGTTTAAGTCCAAGTTTAAGAAATGATTTAGGTTACCTCGCTAGCGCCTTGACAAGCTATGATAATTTTAACGTTAATTACCACATAAGTGCTCATAAACAGTTAATATATCGAGAGGAAGCTTATTATGTAGATCTTATTCCAAAAAATGAGAAGACGTTGGTGAAGAAGATTGTGATTAAGCCAAGAAAGACAAACATGACTCCTGAAACATTATTGAAGAAATTTAATTATCTCCTTCGAGTTGATGGTAAACAAGTGGCAACATTGACTTATATTAAATCATCTAATCATATTGCAATAAGTAAATTAAATGATGATGATCTAGTATTAATTTGTTCAAAAGATTTTCATCAGTTCTTGCGACATCATTTAATTTACTTATTGCAATATGATTAGATGATTTAATATAAGTCAATGTTGCCACTTGTTTACCATCAACTCGAAGGAGATAATTAAATTTCTTCAATAATGTTTCAGGAGTCATGTTTGTCTTTCTTGGCTTAATCACAATCTTCTTCACCAACGTCTTCTCATTTTTTGGAATAAGATCTACATAATAAGCTTCCTCTCGATATATTAACTGTTTATGACCACTTATGTGGTAATTAACGTTAAAATTATCATAGCTTGTCAAGGCGCTAGCGAGTAACCTAAATCATTTCTTAAACTTGGACTTAAACCAACAATCCAATCTTTCTCAACTACATGATGTATATAAGTATAATCATCATTGTGTGGAGTAAATTGGGCAATATGTTTACACGCTTTATTCAAGAAATCATATATAAACTTTTTACATGATAAGAGATCTTTCTTTGGCCACTGTGGAATGTATACTCGGCAGCCCTTTTCACATTGGTAAGCAGCTGTACGTCTCATATTAATAGTCATCACCTCATGATCAAAAGTATAGACACAGTTGCTATAAACAAGTTGAGTGACACCCACTTCCCAATTCCCATTTAGCTGTTGTGCATGATCAATGGGAGTAGAAAAGAGTGCGGCTCGATTACTAGTAAATCTCTTTGTAGCCGCATTGCTAAGCAAAATATGATAAAACGACATTTTTATATTGCTAATCTGCAACTTTGCATAACATCATGAAGACTTGGATTTTGGACTCTCTACAATATATCAGAGTTGATCGTGATGGAAACGTACATTTCAAAAATTCTCATGGTCATACATCAAGAGGAATTACATTAACATGGCGACAATTTGTCAACCTCAATGATATCATGAGGGATTTGGAATATTTTGAAACATTAAGATTCATCTCCCTGGGTGATCAAGTTTGGCTTCAACATTACAGAAATGAAATTCAAATCTACCATTCTCATTCCGCAAACTGTTTCTCATTTCGCAAATACAATTGGGAGAAGTATAGAAGATACATACATCGCTCCATCATGACATTTATTCGTCGTGAGTTCATCGCCCTACTATGCAAATCTTAATCAGACATGACTACCACGCACCATGAGTTGGAAATTAGATTCCCTACAACGTATTGAAACGGATCATGATCGAAACGTCTATTTCAAAGATTCAACTGGAAATGTGAGAAGAGAGTTTGCTTTATCTTATCGCCATTTTCAATCTCTACATCATATCATGAAGGATTTGAAATACTTCTATATGAAAAGACATTCACGTATTGGAAATCGCATCTGGCTGCGCGTCAACAATCGGCGAATTCAACTCTATCATTCCCAACTTCATACTAACTTCACATTTCATCAAGGTAGTTGGGAAAAGTATAAAAGGAAGGTACATCGCTCAATTTACTCATTCTTTCATCATGAAGCGCCATCGCTACACCATCGTCAACATTCTCCGTCGCTTCAGACTCTACACCAAAATCGATCTCACAACATTACACCAACAGCTTCCAAACAGCAAGTATTACCCGGGCCGTCCTCAAATGTTAGTGGTGAAGATGAACAATTCACGGAATCTTCAACTCTTCCCAAATGGGACTGTACAGATTCTCGGCGCCCTTTCTCATTCATCGCGCAGTCAATGCGCTTAGAGCTACAAAGACTACTACGTCGGATATGGAAGAGGGAGAGGTGTGTGATGTCGAATCTGACTGTGGACAATATGGTGATCTCTACTCAATTGAGTGACAGTCTATCATTTTTGAAGATTCGTACCAGCAGTTACAGTTTGTGTTATGAACCCGAACTTTTTCCTGCAGCTCTCATTAGTTGTTGGTTACCTGTGCATGTGGCAATCTTTCATAATAGTAAAGTGATCATTACTGGACTAAAATCTCATGTACAAGCAAATATGATCCTAGACTATCTCATTGAGTATGTACGTACCCAGCGGATTGTAAAATAAAAAACAATTTTTCCAACATGATGTTTTTATTTCAAATCATGATAGAACTTACAAATCATTTTTTCATTAGAGGATGGATTACATGAAAAGTTTTGAATAACAGATGCAAATCGAGATACATGTAAACGTTTTAAGATGAAGTACAGTACAAAAGCACCACACGTTGATGAAAGTGGATGTTGTAGTATGCGTTCATTTCGCTGATATTGACGCGTATGTTTTCTCAACCACTGCTGTGTTGGTATATTTGGAGGTTGAGCAAGAGAGTCAAATAGTTCACCACGTCGGTCTTCTCCAATAAAGATCGCTTTCCAATGCTCACCGCCTAAATTCTGTGAATGAGTGTTTAGCACAATAAAGATGGGATAGTGATTTACTGCAGGTGGTAAGGTATCGAGTGAATAGACATTATCGAAAGCTTTCAACGTCGCTTCGTCTGCATTACGCTGCACTTTAGTCTTAATATCGTCAGCAGTCAACCAACTCATTAACGATTATACTGAAGAATCACGTCACGATACTTTGTAATTTCAATATTTGAATCGAAGACTGCATAAATTAATACATTGATCGTCTCAGGTAGTGTTCTTTTGAACGTCAAATCCAAACGAATATTATGAGGCACGTTCGCTTGACGATAGGTGCACTAATATCGCTGTCAGCAGTCAAATCAAATGCATAAATAGTATATCCACTCTTAAACTCTTTCATAGTCAGTCCGTTGGTGTCATCCGTATTGTAAAAGCCAAAAACATCCATAAAATCAACATAACTGCGCATAAATTGATCCGAAGCAAAATCTGGTTTGTAGGTGGACCAGGATGACTCACACCATTTACACGTAAAGCAATTTCACTTAACTGATTGTGTTTTAAAATTGAAAGGATTCTTCTTTATATTACCATTAAATGCATCATTTTCAACCATTGCCACCATGAGGAGCTTCGGTGCTTCCGATGGAAAGAGGCCATCTTTCATGAAACTCTTTTGATCTTTCGGAATTGTAAAGGTGAGAAGCTTTGTATGCTGAATGGGGTAAATGGCATTTTGGCGGTTAAGGCCTTCAGCATGCCCTCTAATGACACTTGGATTCGGTACTACTCGACGAATGTAAAGTGCAATATCTTCCACATGAATTCTAAAATTGTCAACTTTAGCAAATGCATTCAGCGCAAATTCAGGCTTATTCAATGTCAGCTTGAGTCGCATGCTGGTATTACACAGTAAAAACTTTGACTGTCTAAAGAAGTCTAAATTCAGCGGACCATATAGCTGACATACTCTACTATCTTTAATCATAGCAGATCGCTTTACAAAGCCACTGTTTGTTTCAACATCAAATTTTCCTGCTTCATCTCTGTACCATCCCATGGCTTCCATATGACTTTTTTGTGCTGCTGGATGAAACTGTGATACATGATTGAAATATGATTTATAGGGATAATCGCTTTGACCACCTTCCACTTGCTGCTCTCCAATCGTTAGAGAAACATCACGAAGTAATGTAGTCAATGGTAAATTGTTCAGTCCAACTTTATGTGCATCGTCAATAGCAGTTCCATCTGCTTGCTGAATTCTAAACCTCAAATCAAGCATCGCATAACTCAAATCTATGTAGTCATCACTACCACCAGGAATAACAAATTCAATGGGGCCAGCATTCTCAGCTGTTCGAGGATGATAATCTACAATACTTGAACTAAGAATATCTGTCTGTATGGCTTGTTGATCGAACAAACAAAAACCGGAAGTTTTACACTCCATGATTAGAAGTTATAGCAGCGTCGTCGTTTAGCGCCTGATGAATGATTAGAGCCTCTGCGACGTTTGCGTGAATGCCTTTTGACTGAAGATCGCACCTTACCAGCTCCGCGATGTTTCCTCCTTCCTTTATTCATTCGTTTAGGTGATTTCTTTCCTTGAGTAACACCAGCAATGGTCTGCTTCAATGTTTTTAAACCGCGTTCCTTCCCACGATTCAACAAACTGCTCTTAAAACTTCTACCTCTGGAAAGATCACTAGCAACATCACCAGCAAAGCCAACGGCATTACTTAAAACATTTCGTTTTAAAGATCTACCGACATTGGATATGAGAGGTGCTACAACAGATTTCAGTGCACCAAGTATGCTACCTCCACGTTGGCGGCGAGCACCGATGTAAATTTGTCCTCCGCCACTTACATAGGAGGGTCGTGAATAAAATGAGGCAGTTGGATTCATAGCTCAAACCCTAAACATTGTTAGTTACAACTTTGCATGAATCACTGTCGATCACTTAGATGAAAGATGTCGGCACGACGCATCCAAGAGTTCATACTTGAAGGATAACCAGTCCATTTAACAAGACACCATTCTTCACCTTGCCGTTTTTTACATCGAATGATTTTCTCTACCAAATATGTTTCACTTTCAGTGACTACCTCAATCTCATCGCGGTAAAAGCTACCCTCAATTTCTTCATTATCGTAATCTTTCAACTTGTAGGTGGTCGGAGAGTCTTTTTGATTAATCCTTGATACTGTAAATACCTCCTCTGTCCAATTCGGAAGGTACCCTTTAGCAAAAACACTTTTCACTTTTGAGATACGAACTTTATCGCCAATTTTCACATCACTTTTCACATGAGTGCGTTTACGTTGGAATGATTCGCGCACTTTATCTACATTGTCAGCATTTACATCTACTGGTCTGAGTCCAATAGAACGATGGATAGAGTGATTGTAGGCATGGAGTGTATCTTGTAGAACCTTTGTCCAATTTTGTGTCAAGTTGGCAGTAAAATGTCGCCACAAGCGATTTTTTAATGTGCGATTAAAACGTTCAACGAGTGCAGCTTTATAAGCGCTCTTTACACTAAACAACTCAATGTCATGCCTCTCAAATAATCTTGTCACATGCTGATTTTCAAACTCTTTTCCTTGATCACTCTGAATTCTTTTTGGAATGCGACCTTCTCGAAAAATTGTTTGGAATGCTTTTGCTACTCCTTTCCCTTCTTTAGTTTTTAAATGTTGAGCCCACGCATAACGCGAGAAAATATCAATGACGGTTAAAATAAAATTATTGCCCGAGTTATGTTTTGAAATGGAGGCAACATCGCACAAATCTGCTTGCCACTGTTCATCGATGTCATGAACAATATAATGGCGGGTGCGGTACTTCTTTTTCGCTTGTTTGTGGAGTGTATAGGTAGCCTGACCCTTTAACCATCGTTTCACTTGTGATTGTGGAAGACCACTCGCTTTTGATAATTTCTTGATAGATGCAAATCCTGCCGGATGTTTTACATCATAATAGATTGACTTCAAACGTTCAGTCGATGACGGCTGACTCTTTTTCCCTCCTTCTCATCTTTTTTCTTTCTTGCCTTTCTACATTTACAACAACTGCAGCATTTAGCTTTAGCGGTTTTGCGATCGTGTTCACATTGCTTAGGGGTTTCATTATGAGAGCTGGCGCAGCAAGTGCAAGTGACAACGACATTCACCTCTGGCGGCTCATTACATGGCAAGCAACACATCTGCTTCATATTAATAGTCTGAGAACATGTATTTCCTAGGAGGAGCTGTTTTACGTTTTCCTTTTACCAGTTTTAGTGGCGATGTAGATCTACGTCGAGTTCTTCCTCTTGTTTGCTTAGTGAGTGTGGGAGGGGATGTAGCAGGTGACGTCTTAAACCAATTTGTTGGCATTTTCATCGCCTGAAGCATTGGAGTAGTAGCCACTGTTGAATCAAGTTCTTTCAATGTCTCATTATTTAAAGCAAATTTTGGCACATTATGCTTTTTCAATAGTTTAAGAAAGTATGACCAACCAGGTGGAACATAGCCCTGACGGCGCTTTCTACGTGTCGCATACTGAATCAAGTCTTCATAACGTGAAGCATCAATCACTTTATTTTCATCTGTAATGATTTCTCCTCTATCATTTACATTGAGATGGGGTTCAATACTGTTGAAAAGAGATATGGCATGTGCGCGAGATGCTAAAGGTGTAGCAGTCGATACAGAGTCACGCATCTTATTCTTCAAGTTTTTCAATTGCTCAACAGTTTCCGATTGTAATAATACAGCACGATGTGGATCTTTGATGTGAACATTTTGCTGATAATCTATTTCTTTCCTATACATTTGATTTGCAAGAGGTTGCTTTACTTGCTGCATGGCAGTCAATTGTACATATTCATCCTGAGGAATAACAATCATGCGAGAATAAGAACTCATAGTTTGTAGATAATCATGGAGTTTTCAAAATATCACTTCGAAATCTAAATTCTTCCGGACACTCTTGCGTAAAGTCAATGAATAAGTAACCGTATGGTTTTTCAGTAGCTGCTTGAAAAATTTCAATTAAGGCTTTTGATCCTCTGGGTGCAACTTGTCGCGCTAAAATTTCAAATTGACTTTTATCTCGCGGATTCTTGAAAATAGCATAATAGTGTGTATTCAGGTTTCGTGTACGAGCTTCTTTTCCATCAGGAAACAAATTTTGTGTAATATAGATGATAAAACACCTTTTATGGTGTGCTGCGCGAGTGAACATATCTGTAACATCTTTTGAATTCTTACTTTTTAATAAATCATCCAATACAACAACATCATTAGACTGAAGTTTATCCACTGGAATAATTCCTTCATGTCGAATAAAGTTGCGACTTTGCAATTCCTGAAACAGCGACGGTTGATAAATACCATAACACCAAATCACTCGATTGATAGGTTCCTTAAACAACTCCCTTCTTTTATCCAATAAATTCAGCGTGAAAACAGTTTTACCTGCATGAGATGGACCTGATACAGTCAGAACTTTATCACATTGAAGTCTGAAATCCATTTTATTACTTTGAGACTCAACATTTGCATAATTAACGCTTAGAGCCAAAGATATTTCCCCAATAGGTTGCCCACGGCAGGAGCTATCATTGGAAGTATTGCTGAAAGGAAACCGCCCTTTTGTGTTAGAGTTTTCCTCTTTCTTTGAAGGGCGACTTTAGGATTGGAGATGAAACGCAATTTCGTAGCATATCGCTTAAGTAACTTTCGTTGTTTTGGCGCTAATTTCTTCGTCCTCAACTTCCTCACATGAGAAATAATTTCACAAATGAATTTATCGTTAGCATGTCGTATAGCATTGTATCGCTGATTTGCTTTCATTCGTCGGAGAGCTTGAATGGCTGAAGAAAACTTTTGACTTTTACGTTTCGTCATTTTACGTTTCGCCATTTTCCGTGTTAGTCTTTGCTAAAACCTATCTTTACCACATTTGCATAGGTACTAACTATTGCGACATAAGTGACACTCGAAATGAGCAATGTCACAGTGGTTACATTGGCAAAGTTGAATGCAATTACGTATGAAACAGCGTTGACAAAAAGCATGCTTACATCTCTTGAAGATGCGCTTTTCATTTCCATCCTTTCGCTTACATACATCGCAACACATAGTTTTCACCGTTACTGATGTCTATAGCAAGTCTTTTTGAAGATATGAATTTGCTAGCCTTTTCTAAATAATAGACGCATGTACAGAAGGAATATACTTCGAGAGTGAGCAGACATAGCTCGAAAACCAGTTGTGCTACAATCAAGTACCACTGCATTTTCAATTTTTCTTTATGGAAAGTTGAATGTGAATATCTGAAATCGCTTCAATCACTAGACTGCTACCATGATGGTTAAATGCGTTAAGACGTTCAGCAATTTTTATCATATGTCTTTTAAAAAATTCTTCGGGGTGATCTACCACTTCCATTGAATAAGAAGCAAAATGGAAAGAGCGACTTTCCACCTCTTCCTTTCCAAAATGACTAAACTTAATTTTCGCAACTAATCGCGCCATGACAATGCTATCAGAGAATGTATTCATTAACTCTAGAAATAGAGTGCTAGCATCATCGACCACTGCTTCGATGTCGGTCTCATCTTTATGAAAATTTTATCACATAATCTTGAACAGCTCCTTTTAAACTTTGCCTATGAAAACGTAATGTTCCGCAGTCGTTTGAGAAAGACATGATCGCCCTTTATCTAACCCATCCATTGCATGAAAACAACAACTCTTCTCATAGTAACATTTATTGAATAACGGTAACAAGCATGCATTATAAATCAATGGTTTGAAAGAGATAAAATAGATACAGCTGATAACTATCATACAGCGAGCAATGATAACCATACAGGACTTTGGCAGTGTTGAGGTAAGGAGGAAAGAAGCATTGGTTATGAACGTAGCTACTACAACGAACAGACAAAATAGGAACACACAAATCCTTAAAACGTTTCGTGACTTCATGATAATGTTGATTCACTCTACTATCCCAAGGCGGGAGCAAAATATCATCAATGATTAGATTGGGAAATACTTTCCTCTCCTTACCAGGATTATTACAAAAGATGCGTATAACATTGAAAGCAGCTAACCATCGTTTAAAGTCAATAAGAAGAGCACTCTCACAAGAAAAGCCATAGTCTTGCAAATATTTCAGATTAAGTCCATGAATGTGTTTTCTCGCCCATTGATCAACATTGGGATCGCAGTTGGCATGTTGATGATAGACACTAACAATCTGATATGTCCAATTGTTCATAGCAATAGCACTGAGCTCCTGTACAGGTTCACCCTCACAATCCATAAAAATGATGATAGAAGCCTAAAACGGAAATTTACACATCTAAGGAAACGTTCTATAACATATTACAAAATGAAGAATTACATCGATGCTTTTCACGACAAAATACACAAATGATATGATGGCAACGAAGAAGTAAAATGTATCTAATAAGACCACGTCTACGACACTCAAAGCACATAAGCGAATTGTCATAGGGTAGAGTTAGGAAAGGACTAGTAATTCTCCTTCTTTGATTTGCGTTTTGATGTAGCATTCTTCTCCGACTTGCGCTTCGTACCACTGCTGTTAAGGATTTGATCAATTATGTCGTCCACGTTGGGTGGTTTCGGAATATATAGGATGGATTCCATATGCATGGAGAGAGAGGCTATTTTATTATCCTTGTGTCGACCATAATATAGCCCATTCACTTTGAAAAGGATATCCCAAGTACCTTCTCCGAGCTCATCACATCTGATGATTGTATAGAATGATCTCCCTCCTTCTTATAGTAAGTACACCAATGTGATACCGGTAGGCAAATGTGATTACCATCCCAAATCTTTCTATAGGGAGTATCCTTGTCATCTCTCGCCTTCCACTCTTGAGCAAGAGGAGTAGGAATGTCCATATTTAATGTCACGTACTCCTCAATAATATCAAGTTGGTGGCGAATGTACGGACTCACGGGGATCAGTATGTAGTCCCCATACTGATTGTGCATTATCTTGACATCCGTGGAAGGGAGCATTCCCGTTTGGAGTACTACGCTATGATCATCATAACGCAAGGCTTGTTTAAATTTACGCTGTAGCGGTGTAGGATTATGTACCTTGGTTGTTTCTTCCACTGGCCTCAGTTGTAGATGATCTGACCGTAGCGAACCTTGTAACGTTTGACCGCCATTTTGTCCTACTAGTGCAGCAGATGGAGTAGATGCCTGAAAATGAAAAAAGATTGTATTAAGTTTACGTTCAAGGAGGAGAGGGAGGAAGTAGCGACTTACCATTTTAGTTGGATAATAGAACAGAACTAGAGAGAGAAAATGTGCGTCCGTCACTCGTGTGATTCAACGATGGAATGATTCTCACTGTGGAAGGCTCGCTATTTATAAAGAAATGCTTGATTCTCATTGGATGATGATCCTCATTGGACAATAACATCAAGCTGATGAAACAAACTTTGGTGAAGGTCCCAGGTCGAATTTCCACACTTTGGAAAATTTTCAAAATTTTACCCATACAAAGCCACTCTGACACTTAGGATTTTTTCAGGTGAGCGAGCTCCGACCTAAAATCTTGTAACAGCTCTAACTTTTGAACGGCTGGTCCGATTGACTCGCAACGAAAAATGCGGTCGAGCAGTGTTTCATCCTCTTTCCAATGCAAGTCGAACGAACAAAATCCGTCCACTAGAACCAAAGTTAGAACAAAAGGGGGGGGTCAGCGAAATTTGATGAAACAAACTTTGGTAAAGGTCCCAGGTCGAAATTCCACACTTTGGAAAATTTTCAAAATTTTACCCATACAAAGTCACTCTGACACTTAGGATTTTTTCAGGTAAGCGAGCTCCGACCTAAAATCTTGTAACCGCTCTAACTTTTGAACGGCTGGTCCGATTGACTCGCAACGAAAAATGCGGTCGAGCAGTGTTTCATCCTCTTTCCAATGCAAGTCGAACGAACAAAATCCGTCCACTAGAACCAAAGTTAGAACAAAGGGGGGGGTCAGCGAAATTTGATGAAAAATGTTTTGGTGACGGTCCCAGGTCGAAATTCCACACTTTGGAAAATTTTCAAAATTTTACCCATACAAAGTCACTCTGAAACTTAGGATTTTTTCAGGTGAGCTCCGACCTAAAATCTTGTAACCGCTCTAACTTTTGAACGGCTGCTCAGATTGACTCGCAACGAAAAATGCGGTCGAGCAGTGTTTCATCCTCTTTCCAATGCAAGTCGAACGAACAAAATCCGTCCACTAGAACCAAAGTTAGAAGCAACTGTCCAGGGGGGGGGTCAGCGAAATTTGATGAAACAAACTTTGGTAAAGGTCCCAGGTCGAAATTCCACACTTTGGAAAATTTTTAATTTTTCGCATACAAAGTCACTCTGACACTTAGGATTTTTTCAGGTGAGCTCCGACCTAAAATCTTAAATGGCGTCTCACATGTAAACGAAAGACAGCAGATAGGAACAAGCCGTTTGTTTCAGTGAATTTGTCTCACTCTTAGCTTTTCAAAATGAACACCGCTCACTCGACAAAAATTCCGTCCACTAGAAGCCAAAGACACGAAGCAAGCTGTCCAGAGGGGGGAGGGGGACGTCAGCGAAAAATTTTTATCTCACGATTGCATTTCAAATTCACCATACAGGATGCAGAATTTTCATGCTGAATGCCGAATACATAGGGCCCTCCGTTTTCACATCACCGAGGCCGCGTATTCGAACACATACACACCAAAACATACCACAAGTTTAAACCAAGACAACCTAGACGTGTACGCCCTCAGTCCACCAGGCGGGTCGGACACAGACAACCCAAGACTCTGCAACACTGACGGTCCAGAGGGGGGGAACGGCAGCGGACACCTCGCCCGGCGCACATCTACGCACACTGGCAGGACCAGAGGGGGGGGGACTCAAGACACGACGGCGGCCATCGTATGCGCTATCTGGTGTTTTCGCCGTTCTTCTATACTACTTCCCCCCCCCGACAGCGATCCTTCTAAATTTTGGTATCTAGTGGATGGATAATTGTCTTAATAGATACTCGAGCTATTGAAAGAGGAGAACTTTAAAACTGCTCAGACAAAGGGGTAGGGGGGGGGGGGAGCGGGGGGGGGGGGGGGGGGGTTGCGGGGTGACATTTTTGGTTGGCGAGTCAATCGGACCAACCGTTTCAAAAGTTACGAAGCTGTTACAAGGATTTTAAGGTCGGAGCTATCACAACTGAACTAAAATCCTAATTGTCAGAGGTGACACTTTTGTATAGGACAAAATTTTGAATAATATTTCCAAAGTGTTCGCCATTTCCGACCTGTGAACCCCCTTTACCAAAATACATTTTTTCATCAAATATTCGGCTGAGCTCCCCCCCCCCCCCCGACAGCGATCTTATAATTTTGGTTCTATTGGATGGATTTTGTCTTATAGATACTAGTTTGAAAGAGGAGAAAAACTGCTCGGATGACATTATTTGTTGCGAGTCATATCGACGAGCCGTATCAAAAGTTAGAGGCTGTTTACAAGAAGTTTTAGGTTCTGACAGGCTTCACCTGAAACAACTTCCTAAGTGTTCAGAGTGCACTGTTGTTATGGTGAACAAAATCCTTGAAAATTTTCCAAAGTGTCGCATTTCGACCTGGGACCTTTACCAAAACATTTTTCATCAAATTTCGCTGAGCCCCCCCCCCGACAGCGATCTTCTAATTTTGGTTCTGGTGGATGGATTTTGTCTTATAGATACTCGTTTGAAAGAGGAGAAAAAACTGCTCGGTGACATTTTTGTTGCGAGTCAATCGGACCAGCCGTTCAAAAGTTAGAGCTGTTACAAGATTTTAGGTAGGAGCTCACCTGAAAAAATCCTAAGTGTCAGAGTGACTTTGTATGGACAAAATTTTGAAAATTTTCCAAAGTGTCGCATTTCGACCTGGGACCTTTACCAAAACATTTTTCATCAAATTTCGCTGACCGCCCCCCCCCACCCGACAGCGATCTTCTAATTTTGGTTCTAGTGGATGGATTTTGTCTTATAGATACTCGTTTGAAAGAGGAGAAAAACTGCTGGGTGACATTTTTGTTGCGAGTCAATCGGACCAGTCATTCAAAAGTTAGAGCTGTTACAAGATTTTAGGTCGGAGCTCACCTGAAAAAATCCTAAGTGTCAGAGTGGCTTTGTATGGGTAAAATTTTGAAAATTTTCCAAAGTGTGGAATTTCGACCTGGGACCTTCACCAAAACATTTTTCATCAAATTACGCTGACGCCCCCCAACCCGACAGCGATCTTCTAATTTTGGTTCTAGTGGATGGATTTTGTCTGATAGATACTCGTTTGAAAGAGCAGAAAAAACTGCTTGGTGACATTTTTGTTGCAAGTCAATCGAACCAACCGTTCAAAAGTTAGAGGTGTTACAAGATTTTAGGTCGGAGCTCACCTGAAAAAATCCTAAGTGTCAGAGTGACTTTGTATGGACAAAATTTTGAAAATTTTCCAAAGTGTCGCATTTCGACCTGGGACTTTTACCAAAACATTTTTCATCAAATTTCGCTGACCCCCCCACCGAAAGCGATCTTCTAATTTTGGTTCTAGTGGATGGATTTTGTCTTATAGATACTCGTTTGAAAGAGGAGAAAAACTGCTCGGTGACATTTTGAGCGAGTCAATCGGACCAACCGATCAAAAGTTAGAGCTGTTACAAGATTTTAGGTCGGAGCTCACCTGAAAAAAATCCTAAGTGTCACAGTGACTTTGTATGGGTAAAATTTTGAAAATTTTCCAAAGTGGTCCGCATTTCGACCTGGGACCTTTACCAAAACCTGTTTCATCAAATTTCACTGACACCCCCCCCCCCGACAGCGATCTTCTAATTTTGGTTCTAGTGGATGGATTTTGTCTTATAGATACACGTTTGAAAGAGGAGAAAAAACTGCTCGGTGACATTTTTGTTGCGAGTCAATCCGATCAGCCGTTCAAAAGTTAGAGCTGTTACAAGATTTTAGGTCGGAGCTCACCTGTAAAAATCCTAAGTGTCAGAGTGGCTTTGTATGGGTAAAATTTTGAAAATTTTCCAAAGTGTGTCATTTCGACCTGGGACCGTCACCAAAACATTTTTCATCAAATTTAACTGACCCCCCTCCCCCCGACAGCGATCTTCTAATTTTGGTTCTAGTGGATGGATTTTGTCTTATAGATACTCGTTTGAAAGAGGAGAAAAAACTGCTCGGTGACATTTTGATGCGAGTCAATCCGATCAGCCGTTCAAAAGTTAGAGCTGTTACAAGATTTCACGTCGGAGCTCACCTGAAAAAATCCTAAGTGTCAGAGTGACTTTGTATGGACAAAATTTTGAAAATTTTCCAAAGTGTCGCATTTCGACCTGGGACCTTTACCAAAACAATTTTCAACAAATTTCACTGACCCCCCGACCTCCCCCCGCCGCCAGAGCCCTCCCCACACCACCCCAACCACCCCCCCCCCCACCCGACCCCCCCCCCCCACTACCCCGAACCCCCCCCCCCCCACCCCCCCCCCCCCCCACCGGAACGGGATCCCCCCCACAGCACCCCCCCCACCCCCCCCCCCCCCCCCCCCCCCGTCCCCCCCCCCCAACCCCCCCCCCCCCCCCCATCCAACCCCCTCCCCCCCTCCAACACCCCCCCCCCCGTCCCCCACCCTTCCCCACCCCTAACCCCCCCCCCCCCCCCCCCCCCCCCCCCCCCCCGACCCCCCCCCACCCCCCCCCCCAGCCCCCAAAAACGACCCCCACCCCCCTCCCCCCCCCCCCACCCCCCCCCAGCTTCCCCCCCCCCTACACCCCCCCCCCCACCCCCTCCAGACCCCCCCCCCCCCCAACACCCCGCCACCCCCCCCCCCCCCCCCCCACCACCACCCCCCCCCCCCCCCATCCCCCCCCGCCCCCCTCCCCCCCCCCACCCCCCCCCCCCCACCCCCCCCCCCCACCCCCCCCCCCCCCCCCCCCCCCCCCCTAAACCCACCCCCCAGCCCCCCAGCCCCCCCCCGAACCCCCCCCCCTCGACCGACCCCCGCCCCCCCCCCCCCCCACCCCCCCGCCCACCTCCCCCCCCCCCACCCCCCCCCGCACCCCCCCCGCACCACCCCCCCCCCTCACCCCACAGTCCCCCCCATGGGGCACCCCCCCCCCTCCCCCCCCCCAACCCGCCTGGGAGAGTCCACCCCCCCCCCCCCCGCCCCCCCCGCCACCCCCGCCCCCCACCCCCCCCCCCCCATCCCCCCGCCCCCCCCCCCCCCCCCCAAACCCACCCCCACCCGACCCAAAAAACCCCAACCCCCCCCCCCCACCCCCCCCTCCCCCCCCACCCCCACCGACACCCCAAATACACCCCCCCCCTCCACCCCCCACCCCCCCCCCCCCCCTCATTCCAACCCCCCCCCCCCCCCCCCCCCCCCCCCCACCCAAACCAACCCACCCCCCCCCCCCCCCCACCCCCCCCCCCCCCCCCCCCACCCCCCCCCCCCCTCACACCTCCCCCCCCCCCCCACCCCCCCACCCCCATCCCCCACCCCCGCGACACCCCAACCCCCCCCGACCCCCCCCCCCGCCGACCCCCCCCCCCCCACCCACCCACCCCCCCCCCCCCCCCCCCCCCCCCCCCCCCACCCCCCACCCCCCCCCCACCCCCCCCCCCCCCCCCCCCCCCCCCCCCCCAACCCCCCACCAACCCCCCCCCCCCCCCCCCCCCCCCCCCACCCCCCACCCCCCCCCGTCCCCCGTCCCCCCCCCCCCCCCTCAACCCCACCCCCGATCCCCACCCCCACCCCCCCCCCACCCCCCGTAACAAACTTCCCTCCCCCCCCCTCCCCTGACATATCGGGCGCCTCCCACCCCCCCCCCCCCCGCCACCCGTGGGGGGGGGACCCCACGACTACCCCCCCACCCCCCCCCCACCCCCCCCCCCCCCCACCCCACCCCCCCCCCCCCCGCCCCACACCCCCCCCCCCCACCCCCCCCCCCCCTCCCCCCCACTGACCCCCCCCCCGCAAATATCCCCCCCCCCAGCCCTGACCCCCGCCCCATCTCAACTCCCCCCCCCCCATCCCCCCACCCCCCACCCCACCCCCCCCCCCACCCCCCCGAAACCCCCCCCTCCCCCAGCCCCCCCCCACCCCCCCCCCCCCACCCCCACTTACGCCCCACACATCCCCATCCCCCCCCCCCCCACCAACCCCCTACACCCCCCCCACCCCCCCCCCCCACCCCCCCCCCCCCTCCTCCCCCCCCCCCCCCCCCACACCGCACCCCCCCCCCCCCCCCCCCCCCCCCCCCCCCCCCCCCCCCACCCACCCACGCTACCCCCACCCATAATTCCCCCCCCCCCCCACCCCCCCCCACACCCTCCCCCTGCCCCCCAACACCCACCCCCCCCCCCCCCCCCCCCCCCCCCCCCCCCTCCCCCCCCAATATCCGCCCCCCCCCCCCCCCTCCCCTTACCCCCACCACCCCGACACCCCCCCCCCCCCCCCTCCACCACCCCCCCCCCCCCCCCCCCCCCAAGCCCCCCCCCCCCCCCCCCCCCATCCCCCCCCCCCCCCCCCCCGACACCCCCCCTCCACCTCCCACACCCCCCACCCCCTCCACCGCACACCCCCACTACCCACACTCCCCCCCTAACCCACCCCACACACCACACCACTGACCGCACCTCCCCACCTCACCCTAACCCCTCACCCTCCTGTATCACCACCCCGACCCCCACCCTCATCACCCCACCAGCTCCCCCCGCACCACCCCTCCACGCATCGACTGCTCTCCCCCCGCCCACCACACCCGAATCACCCCCACAACCTCACCATCCCCCCCCCTCGCCCCCCCTCCCCGTGACCCCCTTCCCCCCTTCCACCCAACACCCACGCTCCACACACCCCCCGACCGGTTAGGGCCCAACAGCCGACACACAGCACCACCCAACCCCCCCCGACACACCCCCCTACCTCACGCCCCTCCTCCAACGCCTCCGCACCCCCCCCCCTGCCCCACCCAGCCCCACGCCCCCCCCTCCACAGCCATCAAAGAACCCTCCGCTCACCTCCCAACCCCCCCCCCCACCACCCCCCCACTCCCGCAATTGCCCGTCCGCACCCCCCCGGACCCACTCCCTTCCCCCCATCATCAACCCTCAATCAACCGCAACCCCGACTAGCCACAACACACGGGGCCCCCTCCTCACCCAACACAGACCACCACACACGACGCACGAACCACACACCCCATCACGCCCCCACCCCCCCCAAACCAACCCACCCCCCCCAACTGCAACCCTGGCCAGCGCACCACCCCCCACCCCGACCAACAGACCCCTCGCCACCATACAGCCCCACATCCACACCCCCCCCCCACCCTCCAACCCGCTACCCGCCAGCCACCCCGCCGCACCCCCCCCAACCCCACGAACACCCCCCACTGCCCCCCCCACACCCCACCCAAACCCATCCCCGCACCAACCACAAACTCAACCCACATCCACCAGCACCCCCACCACCCCCCCACCACCCGACCCCACTACCACCTACCCCTGCCCCCCCCACAGCACCTCCCCCACCGCCCACCACACTACCCCCCCACCACACACCACAGCACGCTTCACCCACACCGCACCTTGTGCCCCGCATCACACCCATCACCCCTCGCCCAACCCCCCTCCCACCACACCCCCTCCCCACCCCACGACAACCACTACGCCAAACACCCCCACCACCCCCACGACCAAACGCCACCCACGCCACCACCGAACCCTGCAGCACCACAACCCCATACCGCCGACCGCCCCGCCCCCCCCCCCTCCCACCCGCCCCCCCCACCCCCCCCCCCCCACCACACCCGCTTTCACTGAGACCACCCCAATCCAACCAACCCCCCAGCTCCCACCCCGCAGACCAACCAACCCCCCCACCACCACCACCCCGCATCCACCCCTCCCACGCCCCCCCGACCCCACAACCATGACCCATACCCCCACTACCACGCCGCCCCCACCTCCCAACCACCCCTCACCCCTACTCCACTACCCCCGTGACGCACCACATCCCCCAACCCCACACCCCCCCACCCGCCCAATCCCCGCAACACCCCGCCCCGCCCTCCCCCCCGCCCCACCCACCCTCAACCACATACCCACCCCACCCCCCCCCCCTTCTCCCCAGCAACCCAGCATCACACCCTATCCCCCTCCCACTACCACGTCCCCCCAGCCCCACGCTCCCGACGGTCCCCCTCTCAACTGCCTCCCGCGGAGGCCCGCCACAGCCACACCACGTGCGCCCCCCCCCTCCCCCCACACTCCCCAGCCCCACAAACTGACCTCCCCCCACACCAACCACTCCCCACCAAAACCAAGTCCATCACGGCACACCCCCCGACCCTCACACGACCGACCCTACCACCCCCCGCACCCGCCCCCCCGACCCCCCCCAAAACACCACCTCCCAAGCTGGACCCCCCCCCCAACCCCCACAGCACCACCCCCCCCCCCACCACGCAGCCCCCACACCCACCCCCCCCAACCCAACCCCCACCCGCCCCACCCCCCCCCCCCACCACCCGTACAGCGATCTTCTAATTTTGGTTCGAGTGGATGGATTTTGTCTTACAGATACTCGTTTGAAAGAGGAGAAAAAACTGCTCGACAACATTTTTTGTTTCGAGTCACTCGGACCAGCCGTTCAAAAGTTAGAGCTGTTACAAGATTTTAGGTCGGAGCTCACCTGAAAAAATCCTAAGTGTCAGAGTGACTTTGTATGGACAAAATTTTGAAAATTTTCCGAAGTGTCGCATTTCGACCTGGGACCTTTACCAAAACATTTTTCATCAAATTTCGCTGACCCCCCCCCACCCGACAGCGATCTTCTAATTTTGGTTCTAGTGGATGGATTTTGTCTTATAGATACTCGTTTGAAAGAGGAGAAAAAACTGCTCGGTGACATTTTTGTTGCGAGTCAATCGGACCAACCGTTCAAAAGTA